>RJWM01009792.1:0-66568 GCA_004363535.1 Dasyprocta punctata | reverse complement strand
CCTTGTCTTGTTCCTGATTTTAGAGTGAAAGATTTCAGTTTTTGTCAATTTAGTATGATGTTGGCTATAGGTTTGTCATGGATGGCTTTTATCAGATTGAGATAAAGACCATTTTTTCAATTTTCTATAGAGTTTTTATCATGAATGTGTGCTGGACTTTGTCAAAAACTTTTTCTGCATCTATTAAGATAATCATAAGTATTTTATCCTTGACTCTGTTAATATGATGTATTATATTTATGAACTTACATATGTTGAACCATCCCTGAATCCCTGGGATGAATCCCACTTGAACATGTTGTATAATCATTTTGATGATTTGTTACAGTCTGTTTGCTAGTATCTTACTGAGGATTTTTGTGTCAATGTTCATTAGGAGATTGACCTGTAATCCTCTTTCTTAGTTGGGTCCTTCTCTGGTTTTGGAATCAGAGTAATGTTAGCTTCCAGGAATGAATTTGGGAGTATTGTTTCCATTTCAATTTCATTAAACAGTTTGAGAATTAGTGGTGTTAGGTATTCACTAAATTTCTTGTGGAATTCATCAGTGAGTCTATCAGGGCTTGGGCTTTTCTTTGTTGGTAAGTTTTCAATTACATATTTAATTTCATTTATTGATATTAGGTTATTTAGGATTTTTATATCTTATTGATTCAACTTTGGTAATTCATATGTATCTGGGAATCTGTCTATTTCTTCTGTATTTTCCATCTTATTAGAATACAAGTTTTCAAAATAGGTATACATGATTTTTCAGATTTCTACAGTGTTTGCTATGATTTCACCCTCCTCATTCCTAACTGCATGGACTTGAGTCTTTTTTTTTTTTTTTTGATAAAGTTGGCCAAGGTTTTGTCAATTTTATTTAACCTTTCAAAGAACCATTTTTTCAATTCATTGATTCTTTGTATATCTTTTAGTCTCCAGTGTGCTAATGTCTGCTCTGATCCTTATAATTTCCTCCCTTGTACAAGCCTTTGTTCTTGCCTGCTCTTCTTTTTCTAGAAGTTTGAAGTTCAAATTTAAGTTGATTATTGAGCTTTCTCTGTTTTCCTGATATGGGTAATTACTACTCTAAATTTCCCTCTTAAGACTGCTTTCATTGTGCCCAACAAGGTCTAGTATGTTGTATTGTCATTGTCATTCAACTGTAAAAACTATCTAATTTCTTCTTTAATTTCATCTGTGACCCATTGATTGTTCAGTAAGGTGCTATTTAATTTTCATATGCTGATGAAGTTCTTGTGGTTTTCTTTGGCATGGATTTCCAATTTCATTGCACTGTGGTCTCATAGTACACATGGGATAATCTCAATTCCTTTACATTTACTTAAGCATGTTCCATGAGCCAGTATATGGTCTATTTTGGAGAATGTCCCATGTGCAGCTGAGAAGAATGTGTATTCTGATGTTGTGGGGCAGAAGACTCTATAGACATCTAGTAAGTCCATTTGCTCAAAAGTTTGATTAAGTTCTAATATTTCATTACTGATTTTGTTTTTCTGGTTGATCTATCTTTATGTGACAGCGGGGTATTGAGGTCTCCCAATACAATTTTATTAAGGCTTAATTGATTTTTCATGTCCATTAGTAATTTTTTATATAACTGGGTGCACCAGTATTTGTTGTATATATATTTATGATTGCTATCTCTTCCTCTTGGGTTGTTCCCTTTACCAAGATATAGTTACCTCTTTGTCTCTCTTAATCAGTCTTGGATTGAAATTGACTTTATCTGCAAATAGAATAGCAACCTGTGCCTTTATCTGAATTCCCATTTCATGGAGTACTATTTTCCATCCTTTGACTTTCAGTCTATGAGTTTTTTTTTTAATGAAATTTGTTTCCTGTATACAGCATATTGTTGGATGTTGCTTCTTAATACTTTCTTCCAGTCTGTGTCTTTTGACAGGTGAATTGAGACCATTAACATTAATGGTTAAAACTGATATGTATTGACTTATCCTTGTCATGTTATTTTCCTATTATTGGCTCCCTCTTGTTTTTTTTTTTTTTTTTTTTTTTTTTTTTTTTTTTTTTTTTTCTTTTTCCCTTCCCTCTAATTGACTGCCTTTCCTGGTGGATTTTTGCTGTTGGGGTTCATGGAGTTGTAGTTCTTATTATCTCTTTCTAAAATGTCCTTCAGAACATTTTGAAGTGCTGATTTAGTAGTCATGAATTTCCTAGATTTTCTTTGTCATAGAAGTATCTTATTTCTCCATCTATTTTGAAAGGTAGTTTTGAGGGATACATCAGTCTGGGTTGAAAGTTGTTTTCCTTTAGAACTTGGAGTACTTCACTTCAAGCTCCCTGTGACTTGAGAATTTGTGCTGAGAAGTCAGCTGTAATTTTGATGGGTTTTCCTTTGTAAGTGAATTGTTTCTTTTCCCTAACAGCTTTTAATATTTTATTCTTGTGTTGGATTTCTGGAATCTTGACTATGATATGCCTGAAAGTAGATTTTTTTATCTTTGCTAACTGGAATTCTATATGCTTCACTTATTTGTATGTCAAATTCTTTTTCTCTATTAGGGAAGTTTTCTGTCGTGATGTCTGTGAATATGTTTTTTAATGTCATTTGTGGTATCTCCTGCTTGTTCCTTGACTTCAACTCATCTTGAGTTATTCTTCTTTGCCTCATCAAGCAGCTACTGGATTGATTTCTCATGATCCTTTGCTAGTTTTGAGAAATCTTTCCTCTCCTGGTCACTAACCGCAAGTCTGTCTTCAATAACTGTGATCCTGTCCTCATATTGGCCTGATGTGCTTTGAATACTTTCAATGGAGTTTTTATTCTCCTGAATATCTGCTTGAATCTGCTTTATGAATCCATTTGTTTCCCATGTTGTGCTTCCATAATTTGCTTAAGATTATTTATTTTTTTGTCTGTGTCTGCTGTAACATCACTAAGAATAGTGTGTATTTTGTTAATTTCTGTGGCTATTTGAGAGATTATTTCTGACTTCATTTAGAAGTATAATAGTAAGGCTACTTACAAGTTTCAGAATTTTAGAGGCTAACCATATCAAATTATAGCACATAGACTAAATTACATGATAAAATATTGGCAGGTACATAAAAATCAGAAATTAGAAATAATCTCAATCTATGAATGATTATTGATTTCAGATATTCACTTTGGAACATTTTTATTCAAGAAGAAATAACAATTCTTTTTCCCAAGCTTTCCTAGGAGAGCTTTGGATCTTTTCTTTAAATATGAACATTTTTTGGAAATTTTATTTTAAGTAGGTTTAGGATGTGAAGAAAGAAAAACTATGAAGAGGAAACAGTGGACAGTGGACAAGAGTGAGAGAGATACAGAAACTAGAAATCTGAGCACTGAAAAAGTCCACTGCTACATGTTGAAAGAGATTTCCTCATTGGTATCAATAGACTATAAGGAATCTTTGTCTCTATTTAAACTACTTTGAGTTTTTCTTCCAAAGGGATTGAAAAATTTCTTTCAAAGCCTGAGTTTGCAAATAAAACACCTCAGAAATATGTCTGCAAGTGGAGTACAAGGAGTGTACTGTCATGTCTTGTGAAACTGACTCCATACATGCATGGATCAAATGATCTATTGCTTTTTGCCTCTTACATTATATGTTCATGTAAAGCAATGTTTGAAGAGACTTGGAAGCTAAGTAGAGCCACAATATTTTAAAAGGACCTGAGGTTGACATTTCTATAATAAATGGGTAGTGATAAGAGAATAATGGGATAATACTAGCATGGATTTTAAAATATTTCCCAAATTTCCAGTGAAACTTAGCTTTTATTGCTCACAATAGTAATTTGTTGATAATCTTTTCATTTTTCTCTTTATTGTCCTGCTTATATAACCACTTCTGTTATCTCAAAATCCTATCTGCAGTAGGCATTAGTTTCCACTATTTTTAGTACAAATCCATTATATTATTTTGGTGTCATATTTAACTGTACCATTTGTATTTTAAATCCTCAAATCATGCAGAAATCTAATTCACTTTACCTTTAAATAAGATCCAAAATCTAACCACATGTCATTCCCAATGTAATTACCAACTTGTTCTAAACTAGTGTGATCTCTCAATTCGTTACCTGCAAACTTTAATGACTATCAATATTTCTGTTTTTACTTTTCCCACATTGTCTCTGCCTAACATTTCAATAAGGCTTTTTAAAAACCTAACTCAGATTATGACCTTTCTCAGCTTAGATTTTCTTAGTGTTTCCTACACCAAATTAAAAGCCAAAATCCTTAAATGTTCTATAAATTCTAACTTGGTCTGATCTTCCATCAACTCTCTAAATTTATTTCCTGTTATTCTTTCTTAAATTACTCCTATCAAGCCATATTGGTCCCTTTGGTCTCCTTTGAACATGTTAATCATGCCCCTTTCTTTTAAGCTTTTGCTTGATTGCCTGGACCATTTCTTTTCCCTGGAGCGTTTCTCCTCCAGATAACCTCAGACTATATCTGCCTCCTTCCAATCTATGCTTAAATGTCATCCTCTCAGGAAGCTTATTCCGACCACCTATTATATTCAGATAACACCACACTTGAAAATTACGTTGGCTTTTCCTAATTTCTTTTGAAAATTGACTCCTAAACTACTATTTGTTTTATGTGTGTTTTTCATTTATTATTTGTTCTCTGCACTATAAGAACTCCTATTTGCTTTGTCTTCTACCTTATCCACAATATATTTAGTAGTCCCTTCCATGAGCTAGCGGACAGCATTGGCGGTGCACATCTGTAATCCCAGCACTTGGAAGGCTGATGCAAGAGGACTGTAGTGAGTTTGAGGACAGCCTGAACCACATACGAAGACCTCATTTCAAGGAAACAACAACATACCTAAAATAAAATACGCATGTCTGAAATAATGATTAAACCAAACAATTTTGTTCAAAACTTTTGTACCCTGGAAAGTTTTGTGGTACTTAGATCACATCAGAAGAACAAAAACCCAGTTTAGTCCTTGAATTAAATGCACTATACTATGAATAATTAGTTAATAGATGACAAAAGAACTGAGGATCCAAAGAGAGAAGGATGCAACACCTTGAAATTAGAAGCAAACAGAAAGTTCAAGAGGAACATAGAAAACATACATTAGGCCTGCTGATGTAGCTTGGTGGGTAAAGTGCTTGCCTAGCATGCGTGCTTGATTTCTAGGACTGTAACAGAATGAAAACTTAGGTTGTGACATGCCAGAAGTGAATCTCTCTAAAGATATCTAGAAGCACACCGACAGCAAGAACTGACAAGTAAAGGCTTCAAGGGGGAAGAGCACTTTGCAAAACCTTGGAGCCTGGAGAAACTGCAGCCCCTACTGGAAACTCACCCTAAGGCACTGTAAGAGAGCAAGCAAAGCTGTGTATGTCTCCCTTCTTCCCACTTCCAAGCTTTCTGAGAGCTCCTATGTTTGCCTGAAACAAGCGAAAGGAATTTGACGACAGTCCCCAAAATGAAGTTCTCTGAAATTAGTGAATAGAGCAGGGCAAACATAAGCAGTGTTTTGTTTTTCATTTCAGCAAACAGACTCTAGAGTAGCCTTGAGATTACATACTTAAAAGCTGTGATCAAAGGCTGTGTGATTGATGGAAAATGCAGTTTTTGTACTCCGAAATGTAAAACCATGTTCTCACAGAGATCACACTGCACATGCGCTGCTCCCAGCAAATGACAGCATGTAGCAAGAATCCTTTAGCAGGCCTGTTCCTGGATGGTGGTAACTGCTCTGACTGGCCATGTTGGCTTGTGGACTTCCCATAGGCTTTGCTGAGAGATTTTTAGACTAAATCGCCCTCAAAATATGCAGCAATAAAAGTTTAAGTATCATGGCATGGAAATTTTCTCCTGGATTACTTAGGTTAGTCCAATGTGACATATGTATTTTTCATTTTTTTTTTTTTTGGTTGTTTGAGACAGGGTCTTACTATGTAGCCCAGGCTGACCTCTAACTCACAGCAATCCTCCCGCATCTGCCTCCTGAGTGCTGGAATTACAGGCATGTGCCACCACGCCCGGTCAACATACAGGTTCTTAAAACAGAGAAACTTGCCCAATTGCAGATAAAGAGAAAGAGGACAACATTAGTAGGATTCTTCTCCCAGTTACTGGATTGGAAAAGGGGAGAAGGGGTCCTGAGCCAAGGAAGCGCACGATATCTAAAAGATGGAAAAGAAAATAATACAGATTCAACTCTAGAGTGTCTAGGAAGGAATTCAGCCTGTCAGCCCTGCTGTTTGCCGATGTTCTGAACTAAAGCAGGCATGGTGATGCGTGCCTGCAATCCCACCATGTGGGAGGCAGAGGCAGAAGGACCTTTGCAAGTTTGAGACCAGCCTAGGCTACAAACTGAGCTCAAAGCCAGTCTGAACTGCATAGTGAGAGCCTGTCTCAAAAAGACAAAAACAAAACAAAACAAAAACAAATATAAAAGCAATCTTCTAATCTGTACACCTGTAAAACCAACTGTATTGGTTAAACCACCAAGTTTGTAGTAATCTGTTACTGTAGCAGAAAAAAAAAGTATTACAGAATTTGTTATATATTATATTAAAAATGCAGTAGCAACCTTGAAAACAGCCTCATTGTATTCATTTTACATGTTAAGTACATTTTAATGTCCAGATTCTCCCTATAGCTCATTATTTAGAAAGTCAGTGCCAACAGGGGGAGTAAAGTTAGCTATTCAGTGTGCCAATGAACACAAACACAAGCTCTATATGGTAGAAATATGTTATTGAAATATTCAATAATTTGAATCTTAGTTAGTTAAATAGTTCACATGCTAAGACTTTAAATTTTGGAACATTTTATCAGACAGGAGTCAAATTAGAAAATGCCCTAGATTTAAAAATGGAACATGGTCCAGATGGATTCATTGAAAGGTTGCAGTTATCCTGTAAGAGTCGAAACACAGATTGTTAACTATATATAAGGGAGCCATTCAAAAGAAGCACAAAAATGTGAAAAATAACAGTTTTAACCCAATTCTCTTGTGAGCAGAAAATTGTTCTTTAAGTACTTTAAGTAGAATCAGCTTAGAGAGGGAAAAATTAATTGTGCAGCTGCACTGACAATGACTATAACATTGAAAAGAACACAAAGAACAGAAGATGAATTGACAATATAGTTTGGGATTATAAACTTGAAAGATATTTAAATAGTGATGTGTCTGCTAAGTTTCACATGTAAACAACTAATTAGATGAAACAGGTGAAAAAGAATAGCAAAAGATGAAAGATAAAGGTTTTCATTTGTAATGACAATATTCAAGAAAAAGAACATTATATATAACTTCAGTAAGAATAAAAATCACTGCCTATATCTTCATGTGTGTTAAGATCATACTAAATGAAATTATGAAATCACATATCTTTTTTTTAACATATTGTATATTGTTATTCTAGAAGTAGTTGTTCAAGTTACAAAGTCTAGGCCTAAAAAATGATCAGACAATCAAATAATGACAATGCAAACTATTATTTTTGATGAATGAACAAATATATTAATTATTGGAAAATTCATAATTCATTGGTAAACAAAGTATTAAAATATATCTGTAACACAGCAATTTATTTTCCTCAATTTTGCTTAAAATCTAGTCTTATATGATTCAAATGTATGAAAGAAAATGCCTTTCTGCATAGTAACCACCTAAATATATATTACTCTATATGTTAATAGATATTATTTATTTCTCTATTTTATTACACTAGAGACCTTGAAAAATATATATCCTGCTACTTATTAGCCTTTTCAAGAGGTCAAGCTTATATTCAAGGAATTGAAAGAAAATTTCTAGCTTTCTTTTCTGTTCTTCCTCTATCACGCATTTCTTATTCATTTCATCCATGTAATCTTACCCACTTTCTTTTTTAGCTACTCTTCTTTTTCAGCTCGTGATAAACTGTTCTCTGTCATCCTTCTGCTAGTTCCTTCTTCTCTTCTTATCCACTTCCTCTGTGTTTGAGCACCTACATTTTTTAAACATTTGTAGAACATGCAATGATTAACAGTCTTAGTGAACTAACATTGCTGTGAAAACAGAATAATAAAGGGAAAAATTATGATGAGGGCCCAAAGTATTATAAGAGAAAATGGCAGAGGAGAGACATATCACTATTGAATGCCAAAAGAAATGTGCCAAAGGGGAGAACAATTGAACTGGATTTTGATAAACAAGAAACTTTGTCAGGCTATAAAAAGTGGAACAAGTAGGTGTCTCTTCATTACTTTTTTCTTTGAGAGGACTTTTTTGTTGTTGTTATGTTCATTTGCTTTGCTTTGTCCTTTTTAGTATCTCAGAACCACAGAGAAACTACATGCCACATACGCACACAGACTTTGATATTCATTCATAAGGTAATGGTGTACATGAAGGATTTCACAATGTATTCTGCAGTTCTTTTCTTTTATCTGATCTGCTTCTTCAATTGGACATGAAGTTTGGTTGCTGACTTCATGATTAGCAACTTGGCAGTGTTTCTACTTTCATCTGAAAATTCAGACTCTAATTTAATACCGTTCATTTTTACCAAATAACTAACATGGGTAAAGTTAAGCACTATATGTAAAACATTCAATACATGATTTCACAAGTGTTAGTTCCTAATAGGTACCATAATTTATTTTAGGTAAAGAAATTTTAAAGCAGGTAATTGGAAGGATAATTATTTCAGTCTTCAGTTTTATTAACTAGTTTTGCACTGACAAGAACTTCTGCATTGTTACATAGTACGGACAAAGCTTATCTGTTATGGTATAAAAGCATAAAGTCCTACTTCTGTGACTTTGACTTTGGGAGAAAGATGGAATATGAGGTACACTTAAAAACTGAATAGATCAGATGCAGATGAAAAGCTGTAATAAGATGGAATACTGATCTACATACAAAGATTAAGTATAGTTGTAGATTAAAGGGAGAAAAAATGAAATTGTAAGTGATTCAACAATTAGACACCAAATAGGTAATTGTTCAGGAATGTTCAAGAGAAGACATTAGATGATTTTATTCAGGGCACAAGGAAAACATTAACGCTTTTTCATAACTTGTTTCATAACTTTAGGGATTTATCTTGGAAAGTTTTTTGAGCTCTCAGTGTGGTTTAAGATATCTGATACAAATCCAGGGCTCATATTCTGTTGTAAGTTTCACTTACTGTTCCAGTATTTTTCAGAAGAGGTCTAACACTCCGAATAAAACATTAAGCCACCTCACTTTCAATTGTGAATGATTATTACCTACGTTACTCTCTGACTGAATAATTCTGTTTTTCATGGAGTTCGGAGTATTTCATCACATTATCTCTGAGATAAAAAAGAGGTGTTATTCATTTTTGAAATTTGCTAACTTCCTTGTTCTTATACTTTAGTATTTTTTAAAAAAATTTTATTGTGGATTTTTAATTTGTTGATTTATTTTAAAATTTTAACTGGTTTTCAAAATATAATTTTAATTTTAATTGGAAATTTAAGGTATTTCCAACCACCATGAAAAATTACATAGAAGGAAGTGGAAATTTATTCAAAATCATATAGGTAACAATATCTGTCCCTATTTTATTCTGCACCGTTACTTATAGGTTATTTTTTTTCTCACAGCAGAAAAACATAAACTACCTTGTGAGGTTTTTAGGGAACAGTTAATTTTATCATTAACAACAGTTAAATTTAATGCTTTACAGTTAACCATTCCAAGGCTTCTGTCTCCCATCTCGGTCTGCGTTGTGCTTTATTCTCCCCAAAAGCATCTGTTTTTATATTGCTAACGTTCAAATTGTACACAAATGATTTCACTTATCAACCATCCATGTATTCTTTAGTTAATTGTAGAAATTTATAGGTACACTACCATAATTTGATACATGGATGCAGTGTATGATCATCACACCAAAGTCATTAACATTTTCCTCTCCTTAAACGTTTGAATTAATATTTGAATAATACCTAATAATCACATTTATTTATGTAATATACTGTGATACTTAGTACTGCTATATACCATGTACAAATCATATCAATTAATTAACATTTATGTATCTTTATTACTTCTTTGTTTTTGGAGCCTTCAAGCCCTCCTAGTCATTTGTAAAACATGTAATAGGACATTGTAAATTACAGCTACCCCACTCTTACATACTCATTTCAAGTAAATACCTATAGAACCTTATTTCCTGCTGACCTATTCAAAACAATGTGGAGTCAGCTTAGATGCTCAAATATATGCCCTAATTTATGCATTAATTCTTAACTAACATAAAATTACTTAAAATAAGAGTAAAATTTTCTAATGTAATATTAATATTTACATTTTTCTATTGTAATATTAATATTTACAATCTTTCATGTACATACATAAGTCTGGAAGATGAAAAACCTTTAAGAAACATGTAAAAACATTGAGGCTATATTCTACATATATTGTATAACATATATGCAAGTGAATGTTTAAATAAAAATTAAAAATACTTATGATTGCAAAAGACACATTGTTGTTACCCTTAATCTGTCTGGAAATATTTCCCTTCTCTTCAAACAAATGTATCTTATCTTTCTTTCCATTTCCAGTTCTTTACATCTTTATTCATGTCCTGTGTTATACTGGCATGGTTGCTTTTATTTCCTGAATGGATTAAGTATGTTTGCCTTTCATGGTCATTTGATTTGGGAAGAACCAGAAGTTACAAGATGCCAGATCTGGACAATAAGGTAGATATAAATGCCCTGTAATATTTTTTTCTGAACTTACATTTCCATTGGATGATTCTTAATGGCAGCATTCCCTGTAGCTTGACTCATACCTCAGATAGACCCTCATTAATGAAGACTTTCAGAACTGCTTTAGAAAGTGTTAAAAATTAATAGACAAGTATATTTGAAACAAGGGGAGTTATTTTGAAGTGAGTTAATTGGCAATATAGTTTTTATGTAATAATATTTTAAAATTAAAGACACACCACACTTTGATGCCCCCAGTACATTATATTAATACACGTACAAAATGATAGCTCAAAAATATTTATAATAGCAGCAGACAGTACATATTAATATATTTTTCTCTGTTTCTGTCCCAGATCTTATATTATTAGAAGCTATTTTTTTTAATTCTAGGGCATATTATGGGGGGATAATTTCAAAACTGTTTGTTTTTGTTTTTTGATAATAAATCCAATTACTATCCAAAATATGGCTTGAGTATAACAGATTGTCATTTTTACCACAACACTAACAAAACTCCACTCCAATCTTCAAAATCATTTGGAATTAATCAGATGAAATTATTCTTATTTGGCAATTTTTAAGAATGTTGATTATACTAAGTTTAATTATGGAGTTTCACAATGAAAGAAGGCCTTTGTAAATTTCCTGTGGGTCCCAAGAAGAGGTAAGTCTGACCTTAATTGCTGTCATTCTTCCTTGCTTGTAGATGCTGGATTTCGTCTCAGAACCTAAAAGTCTTAAATGCCTACTTTTTGTATTTTTTGCATGCTTAATGTTACCAAATCTGGACAAAGAAATCTTCTTGAGAATTTCTAGTCAATGTTTTCTTAGATTGTAATTAGCACCACCATACTATCCTTTCATTGCAAAACGTAGTTTTTTCTATGTGTTACACCTGGAAACACTGCAACCATCAAATATTCAAGGAGGGTGCCATCACCACCACACTGAGCACTGCAGAGTAACTGTGCTTGAGATGCGAATTTGCATCTGCAAATCTTTAGGCTTCTCTGACTCGGAACTTTTTGTTACTTTATACAATAAAGAAATGTTAATGTGCTGGTTTTCTGACTGTTTTCATTATCTTTTAACACATTTGCAGCAATTCTAACTATCCACTTTATCAGCTACAGATTTCATAGTTTAGATTCATCAACGAGGTACAAAAATATAGGTATATAGTAAAATCAGAAAAAGTGAGAGAAATTATATATAAAAGAATGGAAATTTATTAATGTAAACACTTATGGCAGAGTTCACATTTTGTTTAATTCAAATTTAGTCAACTTCTTATTTCTTACTACTGTAAAACAGGGCTATAAATTAGTTACAGAGAGATAAAAATCTGGTTGGGTGTTTCACTGTAAGAACTCAGGATGGCAAATTTGCAGCTGTGATGAACCTAAGCACTTGAACCAATGCTCCATGTTACTATGCCTATCATGTGGACATAGTCTATAGTAACCCTTCTGAGGGTGAAAAAAAGCAGAACTTTTCCACTTTGTGTTAATTATGTCCCAAAAGATCATTCCATTATTTATATTATTAAACAGGAAAACAAAACCTTTCATTTTTAACCTAAGAAAAAGTTTTAAAATACCAAGTACTGAAAGAAAAAGTATAGAGTATGTACGTATCATTTAAATAAAATAAAAGAATTTGAAAAAAATTCTTACTAGAAGAAAAAAGAATAAATGTTAAAATGAATCTGTTTTCAATATAATTCAATGCAACTTGGATTCACTGTAACAAGAGATGAAATGTAGAATAATAAGACAAAGATGTATGACAAAACATCTGGTTGAGTTAGACTGAAATGAAAAAGAGATGGATGAGATAGGAAAATATTGAAATTAAATTAACGCAGTATTAAGGGCAAGTTTTCTTATACTTTAAAAAACAGAATAACAGAATTGGTATTATACAAAGTGATGAGAAGGAAAAAATCAGTCCCAAAACAGAGGGTTTAGCAAAAAGGGATGAAAATAATAAACATAGAATGTAGAGATGAAACACAAATAGAATTAGAAATAGAGATAATTGGTGTCCCCTAAAGAGACCTTAGAGTGAAGCAAATTGGGAGCTATAGAAAAGAAAGGAAGTAGAATAAAAGTCTAATAATGTTATATGTCTGAAGATTGAAAGGGTTCAAAAGGGTCATAGGAAAGATTAATGGAAGGAGAATAGATGTCTATATAAATTATAGTGACCTTCTTTAAGTGTCAACAATAGCAAAATATTTTATAATAATTTAAATGTAAACAGTTTCAAAACAGAAAATAAATAGAAACATCCACCAAGGAATAAAAAATATATTTTTTCATAATATTTTCATTTATAATATTAAGGGAAGGAAAATATGAAACAATAGTATATAAATTTTTTAATCTACTAAGTTTTGAGGAAAGCTTCAGTGATTCAAGAATTTCATTTTCTGATTATTTAAGAATTAATATAAGAAAAAGAAAGATGTAAACTATCACCCTCGTATCTACGAACACACACACACACAAAAAAAGACTTCAAAATAACTTAAGTGTTCAAGGAAGGTCAACTGTAGTACATGAGGTTTCTTTTAGCATAGATTCAAACTGTCTATTAAAAAGAAACAAAGCAATACAAATAATTCTATACTTAATATTGCAAAACTCAATACAAAGACCCCTACCTACACTTTCTATGGCATTACAGTTTTCTGATATTATGCTTTAAGTAAATCCTAATTTTCCCTGAGTACTCTGCATAACCGTTTGTTGTGTCATCTTGTAAAAGCTACTTCTTTTCCAATAGAGAGAATAAAACAGTGTCATTTAAAGGTCAAATATCCTTCTCCTAATTTCATGTGTGTTTTCTGTAGTCCATCATATTGAACCTGCATACAGCACCCCAAAACTATGTAATGATAATCTTAGAACCTAGCTACATTCTATAAATCTCTGACAGTTTCTTTGTATTCTTTATTCAATTTTTCTGTTATTTGAGTGGCTTTCTAATTGGTATGAATAACTAAGAAATTCCTCTGGTCTCTGGAAATACTTGCCTTTCTCATTTTGAAAGGGTTTTACCTGCACTTTCAAATAAAACATGCTTACTCAAATTTTGAAAATAAATGATTTGTGTTCCCTCAAACACATTATAATTTTATAATCTCTATATCTTCAATTATTTTGCAAAGATATATATGATCACAACAATTTTTATGAAGTTAGATAAGGTACAGATATTTTGCATTATTTTGTAAACCTGAACCTGGAATACTTGTATCCCGGGTATGAAAAATGGAGAAAACTTCACATATTACAAAACAGACTTAGTTGTATTGCTTACTGTTCATTAAAGTAAGTCCTAGATATAACCCAAATGTCTATCATAATGAAACAACTAAATGCAAAGTGTGATTGAAACATATAACAACTGTTTTGATATAAAAATTTATTTTGATATAAAGTTTTATTTTGATATAAAAGTTTATTTTAGCCAAGACACAGTCCCATAATCCCCTTCAAAATCCTCCACCTCTCTTAGAACACATTTATCCTTTCGTTCTTGCCACAGTCTGAAACAGTTCTGAAAGTCTTGTTTTGCGTGTCTTTATGAGATATAATAAAAGATACAGTGAATACTGCTCCCAAGTGTCATCCAAAGCACAAGCAGGTTAATAGAAAAAGCTGTTATGTAACAGATCTAATCCAGTGCAACTTCTGGTTCTTTCTCAAAGTCAAAATGACCATGAAAGATAAACATTTCACACTGATCCAGGAAATCAAAGCCATTGTGGCCCTGCTGTGACAGGGCAACTAAAAATCCTTACTACAGAGAACTTCCAGAACTGTTCAGAGCCATAGGGGTTATTTTGAGGGAGGTGAATATCAATGTGTCTTCTACTGTAATACATCTTTTAAAACTTTAAACATTAACCAAATTTTCAGATCTTACCTTGTAGACTTTGATGTTATGCTGGATAACTGAATGCTTACTCATAAGATAATTGTCTATGATTTCCCAGTTTTTCTCTGAAATATACCTGAAGTCATGTGATCTCTTGGTACATTTATCTAATAAGAATGGTTGGTTGGTGATTAGAGGGTATGAGGAAGCCCCTAAAGCATTTCTTCATTAGCATCTGCTCCTTTGGTATCTAAATAGAGGCTGCCCTCTTTCAGCAACGTAAGCTTTCTCATCCTAGCTCTGCAAGGCAGTCCTCATTAGAGTTTATGTGTCCACCAAAATAAGACTCTTACTCTGTTCCCTACTATGAAAGTGTTACTGGCTTTTGCCAAAGTTCAACACTTATTGTCTGGATTTCAAGATGATTATATGAGTTATAAAACTTCACAACATTTCTTATTTTTGGATTCTGAAATGACTTGGAATGGAGTAAAAGTTTAAGACTTGTAATTTAGACATGTGTAGGAATTGAATGTTTTGAGAAGAATTGGAAAAAGCAGACAACTTGTGAAAAACAACTTTGACTGAGTTTTCCTCAGCAACAAAAATAGCTCCATACACTGAAACCTATGGATACTAACCTATAAGTTTCTGAAATGGCCTGATTAGTGGTATTTGCTTTATATCTTTTTAGTTCAAGACTCTATTTGCCATATATTAAACTTTATATAATCACAGTTTAAAGGGAATGCCACAAAATATTTTTGAAACATAGCTTATAAAATAATTGATACATCATAGTTTTATTGTCAAGTATCTTAATATATGCAGTAGAATAGACAGAGTCATGAGTTGCTCTCTTAGTTCAGACTAAATTTATACATGTGGGTCCATTTAAATGGGATTTTCATTTTATGTACTAATCTAAGATGCTTAGAATAATCTTGGTTGATTGATTAATCATGAGTTTTGATTGTGTTCTACATTCAAAGATCTTGACATTCCAGGACATCTCTGGCATCATGTAGAGGAAAAATAAAGTATTCAGAAAAATGAAATTGTTGAGTTCAATTATTATGTCCCAGTGGATTATTGGATCACTGCTCACTCTGAGCCATTAAACTGAGCTATTAAACTGGAGAGAGTTTAAAATCCAATGAATTAAAAAAGGCGTTGAGAATAACAAAGAAAAAAGACAAAAAAGATAAAAAGGGCATCCTCAAAATGTTATTCAATGGTTGTGCTGATAGCCAAAGACACTGCCAATGTAGTGAATTCTAAGAACTTCTCTAAGTCTTTCAGGTATGCATTAGGACGTTAGTTGAAAAGGAGTAGAACTCAAGATGGAATGGCATTATATGAGGAAAAAATTGGATACTTATTTTATTTTAAATAACAGATTTGAATATATGATTATAATGTTATATGTGATTAGTTAATTTAAACTTGTATGTGATCTATGTGCCTTATGATATGCCCAGATATAAGGGTGCATAAAGAAATAATCTTTCCTTAAATGCAAGTAATATATGAGGTGTGATAGATAAATAAGAAAATATTTAAGTTGAAAAACATTATTAAAATAGAAGAACTAATGCCATTAATCTCCCTCAAAATACTCCCCATTTCAAACATGCTTACTCCTTTGTTCTTGGCACTTTCCCCGGACAGTTCTTGAAGTCCTTTTTTGTGAGTGTCTTTGGTTACGTGGTACTGGATGCCTAGGAGTACTGGATTAGTGTAAAACATTCATCAAGATGCTCATTTTTTGTTATAGGAAAAGCCAGAAGTGTCATGATGCCAGAGCTGAACAAGGTATATGTGGACACACCATAATATTTTTGCCAGTCTGCCTTTCCACTGGATAGTACTTAGCAGAGGCATTCAATATTTTTGATCATACCTCAAAAAGACACAAAAGAGAATTTTCATAATGGCTTTGAAAGTGGTAAGACTTATGGGATTTCTGTGTTCCAAATGGGGGTAAATACTGTGAGGGGATTAATTGCAATGTGGCTTGTATTATAATAATTTTTGAATTTATGCAAACATTATATGTTTTGATCACTTTTCCTATATTTGGTAGTAGTTGAATACCTGGAAATGCAAATATGTTTTATGAATAAGTCACTCAGACTTAAATTACAGCTACTCTGATCTTTGCATGTATTTATTCCTTATCAGCTGAGAATCAAAGAAAAATACCTTCCCTCAGATTTGCAAAGAAATATGCTGTTTTTAGACAATGATAATATGAAATAATATTGCAGTTATATTTTGGGATAGCCCTAAAAGATAGTGGGGAATAAAATTCATTCTCCTGAACAGAATTTCACCAAGTATATTTGGCTATCTGCTTACCTAGAAGAAATGATAGCCAGAGGAATGAGTTTTCATGTATTTAGAGGTCTTGATAATTTGCTGATCAACCAGGGACTGAAAAGAATTCAGAATACATAATAAAGTATAAAAAAGTCACAGGCATAATGTATAAGTATATTTGTTTTTGTTAATACCAAACGTGTCTAATTCAATTGAAATTTCAATAACCTTGTGGGCAAAATGACCCATTTTTGAATATTGATCACCTTCATTTCTTATCCCTTCATGAAATGGAAAAATACAGTATCTAATTAGTGCAAGATTGTAATGGACTCTAACTTTTTTTTTTTTTTTTTGTGGCACCGGGGATCGAGCTCACAACCTCGCGCCTGCCTGACAGACGCGTAAGCCGCTGAGCCAAACCCCCGGCCCTGGTTTTTTGAGGCAGGGTCGCACTGTGTAGCTCAGGCCGGCCTTGCGCTAGCGTTGTAGCCCAAGCCGGCCTCGAACTCACAACGCTCCTCCTACCTCAGCCTCCTGAGTGCTGGGATTAAAGGCGTGCGCCACCACGCCCGGCTCTGGACTCTTAACTCTTTAAAGAATGGTTTGAGTTACCCCGTTACGTAGAGAATTCTAACCGGCTCAACTACTATCTGAGGATGATGGAAGCGTAGTGTATTAGCGAGTTTCATATTACTATAGTAAAATACTTGAAAGAATTAAATTTTAAAGAGAAGCAGTTTATTTTGGCTTACAGTTCAGTATGTTCCAAGCCCAGATTAGGTGGATGGCTATTTCAGGTCCCTGATGAAGACAGCATAATATGGTTGCAGAGTATGCTGGAGAAAACTGCTTATACAACATGATCAAGGAAGCACAAAAAGACCAAAAAACTGAAGTTCCACAAATTCCTTTGAGGACATACCCACAGTGATCTCAGACCTTCCCTTAAAGTCCACCTCCTAACAGCACTTAACAGCAGCACCATCCCTGGGAACCAAAGCTTTAACATATAGATGGCTTTTGTGCATTCAGCATCCAAACTGTAAAACAAGGTATAAGTAAAAAGAAATAAAGTGATAAATGTCAATTATAGCCTTTCAAACAGTTGGAGAATGTAAGTGACACTACCAGTGTTTATTTCTTTGTATTTACATCAAAATAATTTTACACTGGTAAATTTTTTCTATGATGCATATTTTTCTTTTAAATATGCCTTTTTCCTTCACATTGGGAATGAGAATTTTTGGTGATGTTTAACTTTAATTTGGAGGATCATCAGAAGCTACATCTATAACTAAGAATGTATACTGCTTGGGATTCCTGAATTGAGATAGTTACCATGACTGTTGATAATTTGCGTGTGCCCTTTTTGCAGAGGTGCTTAGAGTGTCTCTGATTGTGACAGTTATCACGTGTTAGTCTAAAACACAAAACAATTGCATGATTGAAGGATTAAAATGGATGATAAGTAGAAAAAAGAGAATTGTATTTCATATAAATAGATTTTTAAAATAATAATTTAATAATAAATCCAAGGTTCTAGAAAATACCTCTAGAGAAGAAAAATCTGAATTTAGCTAATGTTTCTAATAATGTTCTAATTATTTTGTTGGATTTGGGGATTGTTAAGGTTCAGTTAAAGTTCAGTTATCATATTTTAAAACTTTTATATATATTTTATATATTCTCTTTTATGAATCAAAAATTCACATATTGATTATAAGTATCCTTCCTAGAATTTCAAAAATTATTCTTATGGTATCTTTCCTCTTTTTTTTTTGTTGGTACCAGGGATCGAACTCACAAATTTGCATCTGCCAACCAGGCGCTGAAGTCACTGAGCCAAACTCCCGGCCGTACGATATATTTCCTAAATATCATTTTAAATCCTTATTTCATAGACCCTTTACTCTGTACTTGATTTCTTCAACAATTTTTATATTGTATATTACCTCATTCTTAATTTAAACTATATTTCTACCAACGCTACCAATTTTTTTCTGTGGTTTTCCTTCTGCATCAATTGAAGTGATTGTTGACACATGATTTCGTTCATCAGAGAATACTGTATAAATCTGCTGTCTATCTTTGTGGTCTCAATGTAATATCACCATCTGTCTACCCTTTTTTCCACATTATTCCCTTTTCTTTTTAAACTTTCAGTTTTCCTCACCTCTACATTCATAAAATTATTGGGATCACTAGTCTGGGCTAAACTGTACCAAAATTTATGTAATGACAACCTACAAACTTAAGCAACATCTCATAATCCACAGTGTGATCAAGGTGATTTTTGTTTGTTTGTTTGTTTGTTTTTTTTGGGGGGTACTGGGGATCAACCTCACAATCTCGAGTCTGCCAGGCAGGTGTTTATGCCACTGAGCTAAATTCCCGGCCCAATTTTTTTGAGACAGGATCTCATTATGCATTTCGGGTGACCTTGAACTCACTTTGTTACCCAGGCTGGTCTCAGACTCACAGCGATCCTCCTGCCTCAGCCTCCCAAGTGCTGGGATTAATGATTAATGTGATTTTTAAATGAATTTGTAAATTTTGTTACATCCTTCAGTGACACCTTAGTATTACAAGATAAAGCAGTTATAGCATGATGTTGTGAAATGATTGAAATTGCTTCTAAAGCTATGAAATAAGAAACTCTTCAATTTATATGTACAATTAATGCATGTTATAGGATTTACATAATTTCATTTCAATTTTTCAAAAATAATTTCTTTATATATAGAAATATATCAATTTTTACTTTTCCTGCATTGAAAATACTTTTTCATTCACTTATAGGAAATATTATAGCAAACTATAGCAATTTTAAGAGTGCTTATTTCTGAATTAAGGAGTTACAAGTAACATTTTTTCTTGTTTCCATGGTCACACCCTTTCTAAATTATATTTCTTGTCCGTGTGTTTCATTATTTTTATATGGATCTGTGGGCACAACAAAAAAGTTAAATATTAAATAATATATTAATTCCCTTTTTCACCTCCTAGTTCATTATGAATTTTCCTCATCATTTTTCAAAAACAGCTAAGAAACTGAATGAAAAATATGCATTATTAGATCCTGTGAGATTGTACCTGATTTAAACCTTGGTCTTTTGTACCAAGTAAATGTCAGCTAACTTCACTTTGTCAGATGTGAGGCATTTATCCATGAATGTTTGCTTATTTGACAGTATTAGCTCTGGCTTAAGTCAAATGTTACTTACAAGAAAGGGGTAAAATATTGCTATTTAAAGCATCGTTGCCTACATAAAACATTAACACACACAGACACAGACGCACACACAAACACACTTACACATACATACACACATTTAGTTAAATTTGGATTATATCCAGAACTTCCTGCAGGCTTCCTCTGCAAAACACAATTTTGAGTGTCCTCTTTTCAAACTACACAGTACAGACACTAACACTTAATCTTTAGTAGTAATGTGTCACCACAGTATTTTCAATGTGATCAAGCACTAGAATTCTGAATGATCACTTGTAGAAGATTTGTCTTTAATATTTTCCCTCAACATCTTTGTCCCAAAATTTAAAAATTGTCCTATGGTTAAACATGGCTTCCACCATTGTTTTTTTTTTGTTTTGTTTTGTTTTTGTTTTTGTTTTTTTTTTTGCAGCACCGGGGATTGAACTCACAGCCTCGTGCCTGCCAGGGCAGGCACTTAAGCCACTGAGCCAAACTCCTGGCCCTGGTTTTTTGAGGCAGGGTCGCACTATGTAGCTCAGGCAGGCCTTGTGCTTGCATTGTAGCCCAAGCCGGGTCCGAACTCACAAGGCTCCTCCTACCTCAGCCTCTGGAGTGCTGGGATTAAAGGCGTGCGCCACCACACCCGGCTCCCACCATTGTTTTAATTGGTACAATTAGTAGTCATTTCTCAACTACTTCCATGTGTTTCAGTCCTACCATACTCAGCCTTCTTTTTTTAACCCAGTGCTGCACCAAGTATATATTATGCACTTATTTTTGAGGAACTTTAGTCCTACGGATGTTATGCACAATAGGAAAGAATTGATGCCTTCAAGGAGCAATCAACTTCCCTAAAATAATATCACTTATATACCTAGAGCAATAGCTTTATATTTATCTTAAATATACCTTGTATGAATAAGCCTTGCATTGCAAATCACTCTAAAAGACAATTATATCTCTTTGTTTCTTTAAAAAAAATTAACCAAAATTCAACATGACCAGGCTAAGTGATTTTTCAGAATAAGAAAGAAAATCTACATTTGCCTTGTCCTTATTCTTTTCCAAGGCCTATCATGAATTTTTGATACACTATAAAAGATATGTAGCATGAACATTTTCACTGAGAAAGATATGTTTCTACATAGCCCTTAAATTTCCTGTCACCATAAGAAAAGTAAAAGTATTCAACAGGGTAAATTACATAGTTACATATAGTTTCTAAGTACTAGAAAGAATTCAAATCAATTTAAAAATGAAACAAAAGTTTTACATAATCAAAAATATTCTATCACATATTGAAAGGATAATCAAATTTTCTGTTGAGTTTGAAGAGATCTAGGTTTGGAGATTTCCTCTGGCATTTTGTTTTACTATAACCAGTAATAAATGATTTTGTTTTAAATAAATTGGAGCTACAATGATGACTTGGAGGATTTTCAGAATTATTAAATGAGATAATACATACAAAGTGACTAGTTTGTAAGAGTGAAATAAGTGGCAACTTTTCTCTCTGCTTCTGTAATTATTCTAAGCTATTAAAAGTAATTTAATCTAGTGCTTAAGAATATAAGAACTATGGACTTTTCTAGGCTCCAATCCTAACCCTGCAACTATAAAATGAGTGTCCTAATTAACCAACTCACTAACTCTCAGACTAAAGAAATTGAGTTATTATATATAAGGAATATTACTCTAAAGTAGTCAGTGAATAGCTATTATAATTTTTTATAATGAACAAAGCATTTTCTATTCTAAAGTAACTTCTGTGTAGCTGCTATGATTGTGAATCTGTTGAGACATATGAAATAAAATAATTTTCCGAGTCTTGTGCTTACAGCAGATTAAGAAGTTAATCAACATTTGCATTATTGATTTGATTTAACATGATCAACTTTCTTTATTCAACTCCAGAGCTCATTGTGTTCATGGAAGCTTGTCAAAGAACTGAACTATCTTGTAATTACACACATGGAAATTAACTGTGTTGCAGCAGAAGTAGCAGCATAAACAAAACTAGTTTTAAAAAGTCATTTCTTCTTTTAATCAACACATTCAGTCCTCTCTACTCTGGAGTTTCTATCTTCAAACATTTCAGTTTGCTTTCCTTCTGCGCACTTATCTATTACCCTCTCAACCTCTTTCTTCTGTACTCCCCTTTGGTCATAAAGTGACGAGTTATCAAGAATTTGAACACTGTTTATTTCTGAGTTACGGATTATGGCCCATTGAAGCTCTTTAGCCTTCTACAAATATGTGATACTAACAATCTCACCAAATATTGTAATTGGCAATTTAGCTATTTTTTTATGATTAGGCAGCTAGAAAGGGACAAAGACTAAGATGAATTTGCGATTATCAGACACCTTAATAAAAATTAAAATAAAAATAAGTTGCAAAACTGGGACTTTGACTAGGAAAGTTCTTTTGACAGCATGGAATGCAGACCCCCCACACACACACACACTTTCAGGACTGAGTCTAGAGGAATTTAAAAATGCAGAATAACTAGTTTTCTTCTAAGATTAATTTCCTTTAAACGCTACATGATAACTGGTTCAGAAAGTCTCACTTCCAATTGGTTATTTTTAACACACATAGTCACCTGTGATAAGTAGTCACTAAATAATAGAAAAATTCCTGTGGTCTGTTTACCTATAAAATACTCTGGACTAAGGGACCATGTAGCATCCCACTTCCTGGAATTCCTCCTGGATTACTAGATGTCTTTTTTAAAAAATTATTTTTCTAATAAATTCTTCCCCTTTAATTTTCTTCCTGTCCGTGATTTCATTCTTTGACTTCATAAGGCAAGGGCTCAGGTTTGCACAACTTAAATGGAGTTAAGCATTTTGAAAGGGGAAAACTAACTCAATCTATTGAGTGTCAGATGTGCTGAGCTCATGGTCTACCAAAGCCAAGGAATGAAGTCATGAACTAATGGATGAAGCTGTGAGAGTTATATTAGAAATAAGGATAAGACTAACTCCTGTATTCCCAGGAGGGGTGCTCACTGGGTGACCACTAAGGCTCTTTGTCAGGGATAATTTATGCAACAGAATCACAACCAGGGTAAAATCTGGAATGAACTAAAATCAACCTACACGTTTACAAGTAAAGTCACTTAACTGATATTGATCCAATAAGGAAATGACTCACTTAGCAAGGGAATACGGAAAGAACAAAGGTATTCTTGGGTAAGCATGGGTCCAGAAGTTTTGGGCACCTACTAACGTGTCTGATGCCAATTTAGGCTCATTGAAATAGCTGTTGCTAAATACAGTGTGATTTACAGTTGCTGCTTATCTCTAGGGAGGTCTGCATGGAACTTTTTCAAATACCCAATCCCTCTGTGACAGTATATTAATGTCTACTTAACGTATCCACAGTAGTTTTTCAGTATCTTCTTTTCTGTTTAAAAAGTCATTAGGAAAATATCTCGATGCTACTATTCTTTTCACAGATAGAAAAATACTTCTGTAAGATTACATCTTCTCTAGACTTATTTTCAAATAATTGCAAAATTAACATAGAAATATTTGGATGATATATGCATATATAGAGATAGGTATGTAGCTATGATCCTTAAAAACATTTTCGTGTTTTATCTCCATTTTACAGACTAGTAGTTAATTACAATTTTTATCAGGAATGGCTATGTGAGATGGAATTTGCAATATTGTAAACAGGAAAATTAGTTGTGGACACTCATATATGTGCAGGTGTGCATACAGACACATACATTTATATTGTGCATTCCTCACTCAAATCTAATACCCATCCATATCTAACTCCAGGTTTCATAAGGTAAGAAGGATGAGATTGCTGATTGAAGCCTGGGTAATAGACAGAACACATTTTTCTAAGGGCTTCAGGGAAGCTTTTTCCTTAACTCTCCTCCCACAGGAGTTTACATTTTCTGTTTTATCTCTGGGATTGAATTTAGTGACAAGTACACATTGAAAGTCTGTGAGAAATGCCATGGGAGATGCTTAACAGCATTCAGATGCAGAGATGGTATTTGAGTCCCCAGAATCTCGCCTGCTTCTTTTGCATTAGGAATTTTGAACAGATGAACCTAAGGGTAGGTTGACAAAGGCACCACCTACATATGTGTTTTCACTAATAAAAGATGTATCCTTTATTTGAATTCAATGTAAAGGTTAGATACTTGGAATAATTTTCACTTGATTAGTAAGCTGAAGTCAATAAAAATTCTAATTCTCTGAAATAAATATGTAGAACTTATAATTTCCTACAATTGTTGTACCACAAGAACTCACTTTATAATGTATATTGTTCCCCATTTCTTTGCTCTGAGATTCTCAACAATTTTTTTCTATAGCAAGTAGCTAGGAATTTGGGAATTACACTACTGTAAAATTTGATATTTTGAGAGCAAAATTAAGCAACTGACTATGATCTGTAATCAGCAAAAAGCTTTATAATTAATACTCTGTACTAGAAGAGTACATATTTGTCTGTAAAATATATGTGATTTAATTGAAATGTGGTGATCTCTTCATCATTAAATATATCTAGAATTCAAAGTCTAATCCTAAAACTTACAATGGAGATAACTTACCTTCATTCAGTGTTAACTGCAATGTAATGCATTCAATACAGTGACATGAAGAGTGCAATGGAATATAAAATTAAATAACTGAATTGAAGAAATGTTAAAATTGTAATCACTGAAGCTCCGAGGTTAGATGCATCATGACATAGGTGCTTAGAATTATTAAAATTTAAAGCAACTCCACTTTGCATGAGACTTTTAGATTCACATAAAACAATTAATTTAAATTTGAAATATCTGGAATAGAAAAAATTAACCTCACCCTGGATATAAGATGTTTAAAATTATGTATAATAGAAACATAAATCTTCTGTAAGTCTTATTAAAGGAATAATACCTCCAGTAACTGAGTTAAATTTCTTTCAACCAAAAACTTCTATTCTGAAATGCTACCTTTCTGACACAGTGACAAATTGCTGCAACAAATGCTAAATGGTTAAATGAACAGGTGATGGATGGCCTCATAAGCAGTGCAGGGCAGCCTGTGTAAGATACTAATTGGTTCTGTGGAACTGGTTTTAGTCAATAAATTCACTTGGCAAATTTTTTTTTTTTTTTTTTTTTTTTTTTTTTTTTGCTAGACATCTTTAAAGAATGCAGTGCTGTGGGTGACAAACCACTTGCAACATGTTAGGCCATGGACAATTTTATTACTCTGACTGTAGAAACTTTCTCCTTTATCCATTTCTGCCTACACTCAAGCAGCAAATATTCATTCCTCACTATTGAGATTCCTTATGAGATGCCAACATTACCATTTGACTTTCAAGACCATCTATTTTTTTCCTTACTCCAAAAGGATCTTAACGTTTTTCTTCTTCTGTGAATTATCTTAGCAAACCTCAACATTTTAAAACAAAATTTAAGTGACAAAATTTGTTTTACAGGATAAGAATAAAAATAATTTTTCCAATATATCTGAAATATTCATATATCCAAGTTTGTTTTATCTTTGGGTGTATTGCATCTCTCTTCTTTCTGTTTTTAAATAAAATATTGCCTTAAATTTATTCCTTTCCTTTTGATGTGCTCAGAACCTTTTTTTTTTTTAGTGGAAGAAAAGAACAAAATAAGGAACAAAAAGATAAAAGTAGAAGGAGGAGCTATAGAGGGAGGAAGAGGAAAAATTGGAGGTTTAATAAAACTAAGGGAAAAAGAAGAGAGTGACTAGAACAAGTGAGAAGGAAACACAGTAGGGAGAAAGGAATTAAATTCTAGTTGACAAAGTCCTTATGAGAGTACTACGAAAATAAGAATATACTGTGGTAGATTACTTGGGATGAAAATTAGCTACCTTTCAGTTCATTCTTTAAAACTGCCTCAGATCTTGCTATACGATAACAGAAATCAGATATCTAGTGGGTTCTCCCATTGGAGAAGGCAAGTTCTTTTGATCTCAAAACTGGTTTTCTGTGTTCAAAATATGACACATGTTCCCTCTTTCAAGACTGAGATAGGACTACAGATAATTCTTTTGCTCACAGATACTGCATCTCAGCACAAAGAAAAACAAGACATTTTGTACAAAGAAAAGCTAACAGATTTTGATGAATGGAATAGGTATAAACTTCTAAAATTTATGTCTTAACTTAAGCAAGTTACCTTATTTATACCTCAGTTTCCTCATTGTAAAATGGAAATAATGTTAGTATATAGATCATAAATTTACTGATATCTGTGTTTAGATATGTGCATCACTTACAAAATCATCTAACATAGTAAGCACTAATTTATTATCATCACCAATATGCATGTGAGTTATTTCATTTATAAATCTAACTTTGTAAATTTCCTGAGATTTTTTAGGTATATATGTGACCTCTTATAGTGAAGGGAAGAAATGAATAAAGAACAAACATGTCTACGTAATTGAACTGCATATCTTTGCAACGCTTTTTTCGGTCCTAGAATATTTCTCTTAGCATGCCCATACATACAGCCAAATCTACACTAGGTAAGTGAAATTAAAGTTTATCTAATTACTCTATAAACTTCTGATAGCATACTGAATTACTCTGGTAACTCTAACTCCACTGATAAGAGTAAATCGGTTTGCTGTTTGATTTTATGAATTTTATTAGAATGTCACCAATATCTGCTTCTCACAAATAACATAAGTGCAACCATAACAATCCTGAAAATAATAAAAAAAATTCTCCCCAGCAAGAGTCAACCTGTATATAACAAAAACTAATGCAAAAACATACTGCACCAGTTAGAAATATGTTTGTCTATCTATAACATCACAATAAGAATGAATTTTTACTTATATTAAATGAACAATGGTGACTGCATCAAATAGAGATTTGTACTCTTTATGTACAAATGAAAGAGTAGGCAGTTTATAGGTTTAGTTCCAAATATTATGATATTGGCCCCACAATGCTGTTTCTTTCTTTTTCTTTTCAGTCACATGACATGATACTTGCACCAACCCTAGGCTTCATGTGTGTGTTCAGAATAATGGAAATGAATGATATCACTAATTATTCCTTTCTTAATAAACACAGCAACCATGTCAAAAGTTTTCAGTGGCATTCCAATTTATACACAGTGGTTTAAATATAGATATATAGGCTTCTATTTTAGTCAACTTTCATTGCTGTAATAAAATACTAGGGAATGACAATTTAAAAAAGGAAAGGTATATTTTGGCTCACAGTTTCAGAGGTTTCAGTTCCTGGGCTGCCAACTCCATTGCTTTTAAGCTTGTTGAGAGGCAGAGCAGCTGGCCGAAGGACATAGTAAAAGGAAAACTGCTAACTTTATAGGGAGAGATTAAAAGAGCCAGAAACCATGTGCTACTGTACTTTCTCCATCTTTCAATTTTGTTTTATCCAGGCACTATTCTATTGAATGGAGCTCCCTACATTCAGGAAAAATGTTTCTTACATAGTGTCCCACATTTCGGTCATCTATGGAAACACTTTCACAGATATATCCAGACACATGCAGAACTGTTCTTTACTAATCTAGTCGTGACTCCCTTCAGTCAAGTTGATGATCAAGATTAGCCTTCACAACCTTCTTAGTGAACACATAGCAAAACTTAGTTATCATAAACCAGCATTTAAAAAGGCTAAACCTTTCACTAGTCACAAACTTCTGCAGAATGTTTTGTATTTATCATTTTCTTTCAAAAATATCATATCTATTTCAGCTGGAATATATGCAACTGAATAAAGTTATAAAGTTTTCATTTTAAAAAGCAATAATTTGAAGATGTAGACTGGGCTTTGTGGCATGTTCGTGGAATCCAGCTACTTTACAACCTAGGGTGGGAGGATCAATTGTGTTCAGAGTTCAAGATCAGGATGTTCAATATCGGCAATGACAATAACAACAGAAGTAGAAAAATGAACCATCAGAAAAAACAATAATGGTTTAAACTAGAAATATTTCCTTAATGAACCAAAGTAAATTCATAAATGGGTACATATACATAACCTTAAATACAGCAGTTTAAGTCACCAACTTGTAACAATCAATAATACAGTAATTTTATTTTAATTATTATGATAGGAGCAGTGTGGTGTTAATGGCAAGTTTGATTGTGTTTGAGAAACCAGCACTCCACACTTTGAGCAGTCTTCATTTTCACAACTGCTCGTTCATCAAGATAAAAATAAAGTTGCATCTTTTACAATGGAAAAATCATTTTAGATATAGCAGTAGCTCATTTAAGAGCTAGAGAATGTTAGCCTATAATTTTATTTTTGTAAATGAAATATATTATACTTTCTGATTTTTTAAAAATTTGGTTGGACTTTCTTTTACACAAAAACATTGCCAAATAGAGAAGAGCTATTGGCCACAATTTAGATAGTCTGAAATTTAGAATGTCCCCAATAGGCCCATGTGGTAAAAGCTGGGTCTCCAGGTTGCTGTAATGGAGAGGAACTTTACAAGTTGGGCCTTGTGTGTCTTTAAGCTATCAAAACCTCTTCCCGGTGTGAGACCCTCAACCATCTTCTTCTTTTTCCTTTCAGTTTCAGGAGATGACCAGTATGTTCTGTCCTCGGCTCCCCACATTTTCTAATTGGCATACCAACAAGATCCCCAAATAAATGGTTCATATGATCCATATGATCCATATGACTTTAACCTCCACAGCTACAAGGCAAAATAAATACTTTATCTTTATAAATTAATCATTTCAGGCATTTTATTATCATGACAAAGGCCTATTTAAAAAGGAAAACTGGTACTACTAAGTGAGGCATTTAGTACAACTATACCTGATGATATGGAACATCCTTTGAAATTGGTTTATGGGAAGAATTTGGAAGAGTTTAGAGGAACAGGGTGGGAAAAGTTCAAAATATTATAAAAAAAGTTCAATGAATGATTCTCTTAAGTGCTCAAAATACTGATAAAAATCTGGACCATAAAGGCTATGATGATGAAGTTTCAGATTTAAAAAAATGAGGATTCTGTTGTACATATGACTAGTATATCCTTGTTACATTGTACCAAAAAATTTATTGCATTTTGTCTGTCCCCTATAACTTTGAGGGCAGTTTAATTTAAGGGTCATGGACTATTTTTACTTGGTAGAAGAAATCCAAGTCAGCAAAACAGAGTGGCACCTGGATATTACTGGCTCTCTTTAGCCAGGTTTGCAGTAAAAACAAGGAGCAAAGAGAAACAGAGCTAAAATATTTTGAAAATTTACAGTTTGGTCAGATAAGGAGCACCTGTAAAAGATGGGGTCATAGTGAGTGGTTGTTAAGGAAATTAGTGCTGACAAAAGAGATCTAAGGAATTTGCCACAGAAAATAGGAAAAATGCCACAAGGACATCTTAGGAATCTGAGGGCCATCCCATTCATTATATGATCAAGGGGAGAGAAATGTAATAGTAATATGCTCCAAAGCTGTCCAGCTGAACTCAGTTTAAAGATAAACCTCAGGATGCACTGCATTTACAGGACCACCATGGGATTGAGTTCCCCATGATACAATTTTTTTTTTAGATTCAGCTGTCAAAACAGTCAGAGGATATTGCAGTTGCAGTTAAAATAGGCTCAGCTGCAAAAGACTTTATACATGTTATCCTAATCCCGGTTTTGTAAGTATAAAGAAGGCAAGAATTTTGGCATCCTGGTGCCTTCAACTGAGATATCAAAGCACAACATGTGAGCTCATGAAGTGTGCCATTAAATCAGAGTTACGGTAAGCAGTTCCTAAGAGGGTGATACACAGAGCAAACCTGAAACTGAAGTATAGACTCCACAATGGCAGAAGTACCAGTAAAGTGCAACATTCATCAGGGAATATTGCACAAATTGACCAAAGAATAGTCCTATGGGCAGGTGCCTACGAGGCCACAGGGAAAAGGATACTCAAGCTGTGAGTGTCCCCCATTCTGCATGGTGTGGATGCTGGTTACGGAACTTTACAGTCTAATGTTTACTCTTCCCGTTTTCAGTCTTTCTTTGAGTTGATCCGTCCCTTTGTTTTGCCTGTTCCTCCCCATTGAAAGGAATGCTTACTCTATGCTTGGCCCACCACTGTATTTCCCTTTCTAAATTTTACTTTAGGATTTGAAATACATCACTCCATGCTGTTCTTGATTTCATCATTTGTGCTGAGAAGCCTGCTGTAATTCTGATGGGCTTTCCACTATAGGTGATCTGTCTCTTATCTCTAACAGCTTTTAACATTCTGTTCTTATGTTGAATTACTGGGATGTTGATTATTGTATGTCTGGGTGTAGATTTATGTTGGTTATGGATAATTGGAGTGCTATATGCCTCACTTATTTGTATGTCAATTTCCTTTCCCATGTTTGGGAAATTTTTGGCTATTATTTCTGTAAATAGTCTCTTGATATCATTTGTGTTCTCACCTTTTTCATTCACACCTATCAATCTTACATTGTTTTTCTTTGCACCACCTTGCAACTGTTGAATTGTTACTTCCCGATTCCTTGTTTTTTTATTTAATTTTCTTATTTTAAAAAATGCAAATAGAAAAAAGGTAGAAGTAATACAGAAGTTAAAAAAATAGTAATAAACTAATACTAGTTAACATATTACATATTGTTATCTTACAATTAGAAGTTCAAGTTACAAAATCTAGGCAAAAAAAATCAATCAAACAATGATGACAGAAACTATTCTTTCTAATGAACAGAGAATTAGTAGTATAGTTATCTATTTTACATGCTTATACATACATACAGTTGTATGTATTTTGAGCACTTTCTTCCCCTTTCCTTACTACAATATCTATTGTACATTTTGGATCATATTACTCTTTCAGTTTCTTTTTTTAAATTATGATTTAGTTTTTACACTAGGAAGACAATATGATATTTACAAATGTGAGTCTGATTTATTTCACTTGTGAGTATAGTCTCGAGTTGCCTCCATTTGCCTGTAAAAGTCTCAAGATCATCTTTTTTATAGCTGAGTAATATTCCATTATATAAAAATACCACATCTTTTTCATCCATCCTATGGTTGATAGGAATTTGGTTGTTACCAAGATTTAGCTATTACAAATTGTGCTGCTATGAATATGCTGTGCATATATCACTGTGACATGGTACTTTCATTCTTTCTGGGAAAATACCCAGAAGGGAAATAGCTGGATTGAAGACGATTTCCAATCCTAGGGTTTGAGGAATCTCTGTACTGATTTCCACAGTGGTCACACCAGTCTACACTCCCACCAACAGTGGAGAAGGGTTCCTTTTTCTCCACAGCCCCGCAAACATTTGGTATCAGTTGATTTCTTGATGGCAGCCATTCTCTCTGGAGTGAGATGGAATCTCAATGCCTTTTTAGTTTGCATTTCTCAAATGACCAGCGATGTTGAGCACTTCTTCATGTATTTATTTGCCTTTTGTATTTCTTCATCTGAGAAGTGTGTGTTCCTTTCAGATGCCCATTTTTGAATTTGGGGGTCCTGATGGTTTTTAATTCTTTATATGTTCTGGATAAAGTCCTTTGTCTGAGGGACAGTTGACTGGAATTTTATCCCATTCTGTAGGCTTTCTTTTCACTTTATTGGTGACTTCTTTTGAAGTGAAAAAGCTTTTTAATAAAATAAGATCCCAGTTATTGATTCTTTGAAGTATTTCCCATGCGGTTTGCATTTTGTTCATGAAATCGTTGCCTACCCCTATATCTTCAAGATTCTTGCCTATCTTATCTACCAGTAAATTTAGTGTTTCTCTTCTAATATTTAGATCTTTGACCCATTTTGACTTTAGTTTAGTACATGGTGATAGACATGGGTTTAGTTTCATTCTTTGGCATGTGAAAAGCCAATTTTTCCAGCACCATTTATTAAAGAGGCTATCTTTCTTCCAGTGAACATGGTTAGCTCCTTTGTCAAATATAAGGTACTAAGTGTGTTTGTAGTTGTATTTGCATCTTCTAATCTGTTCCATTGATCCTCAGGTCTATTTTTTCACCAGTACCATGCTGATTTTTATCACTGTAGCTTTGTAGTATAATTTCAAGTCAGGGATTCAGATGCCTCCTGACTTGCTTTTGTTGCCTAGAATTTCCTTTGCTCTTCTAGGTCTCTTTTGGGTCTAGATGAATTTTAGGCGTGTTTTCTCTAGATCTGCAAAATATGTTAATGCTATTTTGATTGGGATTGCATTAAATCTGTATAATAGTTTTGGGATTATGGCCATTTTCACAATGTTGGTTCTCCCTAACCAAGAGGAAGGAATGTCTTTCCATATTCTAGCATCTTCTTCAATCTCCTTTTTTACAAAACTGTATTTTTCAGTATATAGGTCTTTTACTTTCCTTGTTAGGTTGATTCCTAAGTATTTCATTTTTTTGGATGCTGCTGTGAAAGGTGTTGCTTCCATAATTTCTCAGTGAGGTTGTTGTTTGTGTACAGGAATGCGATTGATTTTTGAGTGTTGACTTTGCATTCAGCTACACTGCTGAATTTGTTTTTTAACTCTAGTAGCTTTTTGATGGAGTTTTTAGGGTCTTTTATGTAGAGTATCATGTCATCTGCAGATAGTGATAATTTAACTTCTTCCTTGTCTATCCTTATTCCTTTTATTTCTCTCTCTTGTCTGACTGCTTTGGCTAATGTTTCTAGAACTATATTGAATAGAAGTGGTGATAGTGGACATCCTTGTCTTGTTCCTGATTTTAGAGTGAAAGCTTTCAGTTTTTGTTCACTTAGTACAATGTTGGCTGTTAGTTTGTCATAGATGACTTTTATCAGATTGAGGTAGATACCATCTATTTCATCTATTTTTTTAATCACAAACAAGTGTTGGACTTTATCAAAAGCTTTTTCTGTGTCTATTGAGATGATCCTGTGATTTTTATCTTTGGCACTATTGATGTCATATATTACATTTATTGATTTGTGTATGTTAAAGCATCCCTGCATTCCTGGAATAAATCCCACTTGATCATGATGTATAATCTTCTTCATGATTTGCTGTGCTCTATTTGCCAGTATTTTACTGAGGATCTTTGCATCGATGTTCATTACAGAAATTGACTTTTTTGGTTGGGTCTTTCTCTGGTTTTGGTATCAGAGAAACACTTGCCTCCAGGAATTAGTTAGGGAGGATTGTGTCCCTTTCAATTTCATTGAAGAGTTTGAGTAATATTGGTATTGAATCTTCTCTAAATTTCTTGTAGAATTCAGCTGTGAAACTGTCAGGACTTGGACTTTTGTTTGTTGGTAAGTTTTTAATCAATTTTCAATTTCAGTATCTGATATTGGGTTATTCAAAATCTTTATGTCTTCTTGACTCAGCTTTGGTAACTCATATGTTTCTATGAATTTGTCCATTTCCTCTGTGTTTTCCACCTTATGTGAGTAAAGATTTTCAAAGTACATATTCATGATTGTCTGAATTTCCATGGCATCTGTAGTAATTTCTCCCTTTTCATTCCTTATTGCATTAATTTGATTTTTTTTCTTTTTATTGATAAGGTTGGGTAGAAGTTGATCAATTTTGTTTATTCTCTCAAAGAGCCAGCTTTTTGATTCATTAATTCTTTGTATTGTTTTCTTAGTCTCAATTGCATTAATTTCTGCTCTGATCTTTGTAATTTCCTCTCTTCTGTGAGCTTTGGGTTTGACTTGCTCATCTTTTTCTTGAAGCACGAGGTGTAGCATTAGGTTATTTACTTGTGCTCATTCTGTTTTCTTGATGGAACAATTTATTGCTATCTATTTTCCTAGTAGGACCATTTGCATTGTGTCCCACAAGTTTCAGTGTGTTATTTCTGCTATTCCACTGAATTTTAGGTATTGTGTAATTTCTCCTTTAATTTCATCTGTAACCCATTTGGTGTTGGGGTCCTCTGTGTGAGTCATGGGTTGCTGAGGTTTCCACCAGTCAATCCTTAGCTTCTATTGTCACTGTGGTTTTAGGATGTTCCAAGCTGCCAGATTTACCTGGCTATATTGTGTGCCTCAGTTGGGACCTACTGTGTCAAAGGGGTCTCCTAGGCTCTTACTAGCTTCTCCAGGTAAGGGGAGGCCTTGTCAGCCTTCTCCTCGACCCACCCAGTGTTTTCTGTGTGGAAGAAGGACTCACCCACACTCTTGCCAGGTTTCTAAAGTCTTACAGCTGAATGGGAGGACTCATTGCTGCTCCTGCTGACCCTCTGATGTACTCTACTTGAGGGGGGAACTCACCACAAGTTGCAGGCCCGCTGGGTCCTCTGTGTGGGTGACGGGTTGTTGAGGCTTCCACCAGCCCACCAGGGTTCGGCAGGTAGTGGACAGGGTAATGATGGTCTCTAGGCTGTTGAAGACTCTGGGGTGGAGAGGGAGGTGCTGTTGTCAATGACCTGTAGGCTGCGTAGGTCTCTGGGGTGGGCAGGTGAAGGGATGTGGGCGGGGCAAACATCTGAGGTCTCCCCTGGCTGCTGCCGAGGTCTGAGGTCCCTGGGGTGGGTGGGTGCTTCCTTGTTACTTTTAAAAGATCTTTCTGTTCCTGTTCACTAGTTGCAATCTTGTATTCGAGGTCTGAAAGTCTATCTTCACACTCATTGAGGTGGTTTTGTCAGTTTTTTACAGAGTTTTCATTTCCTGGATATCTCTCTTAATCTATTTCATGCATTCTGTTTCTTCTTATATTGTTCATTCAAGATTTTTAACTTTTTGCAGTGCTCCTCAATTTTTTTTTTAACTATGTCTTCTTTAGATGTGTTCAGCATTTCTTTTATTATGTTTATCATTTCTTCTTTTACCTGCGAGATTTTTGCTGATCTAAGTTCCTTTATAGCTTCATGGAGTTGTTTCTTTAATTCAGTTGCTACCATTTTAGAAGTTGCAGGTGTATGGCTTACATTTTCTTCTACGTCCATGTGTTCTAGGCTTGTTTGGGATGGACTAGAGATTTGAGATTGCATTTTGCTCTTGTATTTTGTCATTTTCCTGCATTCCCCTGGAGAAGCTGAATGCAAGGTTTCAGTTGCATCCTGGGTTGAAAATATCTGTCTGCACTGCAGGGAATTTCCACAGTTGAGTCGGGGTCATTAGTCAGGCCTTAACAAGTCCCTAGTGGCACTCGAAGTTTCCTCAGATGTGGGGAGTATGCTGGGCGGGCCTTCAGCAGACCCTGCATGGCCCTCTAAAACTCCCCACCTATTTGAGGTTGCTGGGTGGGACTCTACCAGGTTCTGAGTGGCATACCATAGCTGAAGCACTAGATGAAGTACGCTATGCAGGCCTTCAGTTTGTGCCACGTGGTGCACCAAAGCTCCCCAGCTGCTTGGGGTTGCTGGGCATGGCCCTACCAGGTCCCAAGCTAGGTGCCAATTTCACTGTTCAGGGCTTTGGCTCATGTCACTGAGTGCAGGCAGTTAACCTGCCACTCGGGGTCCCTGGGCAGGGCCCAATCAGGCCCTGAGGTTCATACCCAAAGGTCCCCGACTGATTGAGCATGCTGGGCAAGGTCCTACCAGGTTCCAGTCAGGGTTCCAAGTTTGCACAGGTGGATGGGGTTCACTGTGCAGAGCTTTGGCTCGTGCCACTGAACACAGGCAGTTCCTCTGCCACTCAGGGTCACTGGCCCTTTCTAAATTTTAAAGGGGCTCATGGTTCACTCTTCTTTGAATCTCAGAGGATATATAGGACTTCAACTTTTGATCAATGCTGGAACATTTAAGACTTTGGAAATTCATGGGGATGAAATAAATACATTATACATTTTGAGACAGACACGAACCTTCAGGTGGTAAGGAAGTATGCTACAGTGTCAATGTTAAGTATCCTCCAAAGGTTTATGTGCTAAAACCTCCCTCCCTAGGGTAACACTACTAGGAGTTACTGTGGACCTTCCCACAGTAGAGGGGTCTTTAGGAGATTTGGATACAACGCTGAAGGACACTGTGGAGCCCTGGCCCCTTCTTCTCTACTTACAAAGTAAGAAGTTTCTTATTTTACATGTTCCCCATCACTTCTCGCTGGCACTCCGACCAGAGCTACAAACTAAAGGTCCATGTGCCAGAAACTTCCAAAACAGTAAGTCAAAATAATCTTTTCCCCTTACTTATTGGATTGCCTCAGGTATTTTTGTTATAATAACAGAAAAGTGATTAATATCATATAATAATGATAAGGCCATAATAATAAAATGGCATGGTAATCTCCATACATATCCTTTTTCAAACATCACTGTAAAAATAATTTACATCATGCACAATCAAGTAATATTTTTCTTGACATTAAAATGAACCGCAATATTTAGCTGTCAATCAAATGAAAATTTAAAGCTAAATATACTATTAAATAAAAAGTATTATCCTTGCACTATCTCAAGGAAACTAATGCACCACATCAGTTTAATTAGAAACTTAGAGAAAAAAGCCTACATAAATAACTTGATAATGTTGGAGATGGAACCCAACATAACACATCACAGGCAAACATTTTACCATTGCGTTACAGCTGTATCTTGAAATTTTTACTCTAACAATTGAATTTCAACCCTATGAGCAATAAACTTAGTTACTTGTCAGAATTACTTATTATATTAACAAATTAATGTGAATATCATAATGTTTGATTATTATAAATAATATTATTTTAAACTTAAGAATATTCTATCCTTCAATGGAAATATTGACAAAACCGTGAGGCACAGATGATATGACAGCAGTGCACAAAAAATGTCAATAAAATTGAAACTCACAAAAGTTAAGCATTAAGGACCATCACTGTAGCAGAATTTAGGAATTACATTATTCATATATTGAGTTCAACATTCCCATCTTTGTATCTTATGCCATTGATAAAATTATGTAACTCATATTATTGTCTCTGCATTGAAATTCTGTGAAAAATCTATTTCTGAGTTGATTTCTTAAACTAAAATTAACATAATTCAAGATTTTTATAAATTTAGTATATAACTTATTTTTATGTATATGTGCATCTGTAAAACTGTCATTAATATCAAAATAGTAATATATACATTCATGCTTGAAATTCTATCCTCTTTCCTCATCCATCCCTCTTTTTCCTTTTTTTTTTTGGGGGGGGCACCGGGAATCGAACTCACAACCTCGTGCCTCAAACAGGTGCCTAAGCCACTGAGCCAAACTCCCGGCCATCCCTCTTTTTCAAGTGACCACTTATCTTCTTTGTCACTATTGATTAGTTTGCATTTATGTAAATACAAGAATAAAAATTACTTGATTTTCCTACAACTTTTTTCATTCAGCATAATTATTTTGAGATTTATCTTTTATATATCAATATTCATTATAATTTATTGCTAAGTGATATTGGCTTGTATGAAAATAGTAGATTCCCATATCTGGGACATTTGCATTCAATAAATTTCCCCCAAAACAATGAATTATTAAATACATAATAATTTCTTGCCAGTTTTTGCTTATAGCATTGTCATCAACCAAATCAATATATAGCCCAATTTTATGTAGCTCTGTTCAAAGCACCTCACTTAATACATAGTTTGATTCATTGGTATTGAACGCCTAGCCAGTAGCTCTATAAATCATGCCCAAATGAAACTCATCCAATACACATATTTAGTCCATAAGGTACATAAGTTGATCATATTTTAGCATGATGAATGGACACTTTTTACCAATTAAAATCACAAAAAAGTGGCACTAAATATAATGCAAAAAGAGATAGCATGAGAACTGAAACAAAAATATCGTGTTATCTGCTTCATTCTAAACTGAGAAAATATATATTGGCTGATTTAAGCTTTTCAAAGCTCTGCGTGAATACATATCCAAAAATACTGATGAAAGCTCTGGTTTTGGGTCTACAAATAAATTTCAAACTATAGTCAAATTCACAAAAATGGAATCTGCAAATTAGAAGAATTGCATGTGCTACAATTTATTTCTCCATTCATTCTTTAATAGATATTTGTGTTGCTAGCCAGATTTTTGCTATTACAAAAAATGCTACCATGAACATAGGTGTAGAGATGACAAATGCTTTATCTGCCTATAGGAGAAAATGAAGACTGGAATGGTCAAATCATATGGCGGGTATAGATTTAATCTTTAAAAGAACTACCAAGCTCTTTTTTCAAAGTGTTTGTAAGATTTACTATTCTCACTAGTGTCAACTAGTGGTATAATCAGTATTTTTATATATATGTATTTCTGATGGGTATGAAGCTGTATCTCCTTTTTAAAATTAGTATTTCTTAAAGTTTAATGATGCTGATCATCTTATCCTGTGATTTCTGCTGTTTTAAAGTTTTTGAAGTATCTTTTAAAGCTACCTGTCAATATTTATTCTTACTACTGAATTTTGAGCATCTACATATGCATTCTGGATATAGAAATCGTGCTTTTTAAGTATTTTTGAAATATGAGAGAGAAACTCTCAACCTATTAGATGTCTGGTATGAGTTTGTGTTCTCTAAAATCGAAGAGTGAATTTTAGGAACAATGGAGGTTAAGAGCACAATATATTTATTGAGAGAAAGAAAGTTCCTGTCTGAAAGCGAAGCAGAAGGGGTCCCAAGTGGGTTGCCAAAGACTATCTTTTCTAGGGTCTTTTATAGAGTAAGACCATAAAGTGAGGCAGGTCCAGGGTGGGGAAAACATAGGAATTTGCAAGGTGGGCCTGAGGTGGGACAGAACTATGGCCAACCAATACGATTAATTGCTCAGGTAAAATTGATTAATTTAGGGACAAATGGGGAAGTGAGTCACGTGGAAGGGAGCATGCCTACAGAGCAGTGACTTTTCCTGTAGAGGTTTGGATTGGTAACTCCTGGCTTCCTTAGGGTGATAGAGACCTATTTAGAATATCAATCCCCAATGTTTATCCTCACAAAGTATGTGGGTGTATTTATTTTATCTTTTGTCTTGGAGGTCTGGCCCACAGTGGGGCAAATGTTCGTAATTTGAGAAAATTCATTTCAATGAAGTATTTTATAATGAATTATGCTTCTGGTCCTCTGTCAAAGGAATCTTGGTATAAATATGCTATATTTTATCTTGTTAGTTTTATAGTTTTTGTCTTGAATTTTAGAACGATGTTCCACTGAGAGTTGAGTTTTGTACCTGCATATACTGCGTGGTACAAATTAAAGTTCTTTTTTTAATGCAGATTTCTGGATGTGCCAGCACTATTTATTGAGAATAGTTTCATTTTCTTTCCAATTGCCTTTGCAAAAACCAAACTTAAATTGTTCATATATATATGAGTCTATTTATATGTCTTCTCTTCTATAGCTTTGATCTATTTGTGTGTATTTAAGTAAATTTTCATCAACTTAGTTAACCTTGCTTTCTAGGTTTCAAAAATTGGATGTTGCTAGCTCTGCAATTTTGCTCTCTTATTCAAAGTAGATTTAAAAAGACCCTTTAGAACCTTGAAGATGTTGGAATGGTAAATAGCAGGGTGAGCGGAATCCCTGAAAGATACCATCCAGATGCTAGGATATGGCAACATGGGGAAGACAAGAAGGAGGGAGGCTGGTCCTCTGGACTCAGGAAGATTCTAAAGCAAGAATTGAAGCCCACAGAAAGAATAAAAAGAAACACTCAAACAAAGAAGGTAGTGGCTGGAGGTGCCTCTGCCCAGAGCAGGACCCACTCTCTGTGAAAGGAGTTGCTGGAACCTGGGGACACACAATCAAAGTGATCTGGTCATAGTGGTGGCAGCAACCCTGGAGGCCTCTGCCCAGAGAAGCAGCATTGGAGGAGAGTGGCAGTGGACAGGGGGAGCAGACCTGGAGGACTACTCTGGCTGATGGTGAGTGCAGCAAACCCCAATCTCCCGTGAGGGAGAGCAAAGGACTGGCACCCATTCTGGGGCTGGAGTCACTCCTAGTTGGGCACAGTCCCGTGGAAATTACTCTGACCAAGTTTCAGAGGGTCCCGGCGGGTGACCAGCTTGGTTTGGAGACCATGGCTCCACATGCGCCCTAGGTGTGATAGTGGAAGATTCACGGATAACTGGCCCAGGTTCCCAGGTGGTGGTCCCACCCCTGAGCACTGTGCCAGACATCAGGGAGCCAAGGTGGGCTGGGGAAAGGCAGTGGACAGTGCTGTAAAAGTGTACCCAGTGGTAACCATCAGATATCCACAATCAGCACTGGCTAGAAGAACCAGTCTAACCTGAGGAATTACAGACAACACGAGGCATACCAAGATCCCTGGTACACACTTGACCAGAACAACCCAGGAATATGTCAAGACAAAGAAGCAAAAGGCAGTCTCTGGCCTCCAATCCAAGCAGAACAAATCCAGGAGAAGCAAATGCAGAAGAAGTCGGGAGTCCCATACCTAAAGTCTCTGAGGTGATGACAACTGAAGTAAAGAAACAACTTCATGAGTCTATAAAAGAAATTAGAACAAAAATACAAACTCAACAAAAAGAAGAAATGAAAAACATAATAAAAGAATTGCTAGCCATTTCTAATGGAGACATAGATGAGAAAATGGAGTGTAGGAAAATGAGGGAAACCTGGAATGAACAATACAAAAAAGATTTAGAATACATGAAACAGATTCAAAGAGATTACCAGGAAATCAAAAACTCTAATGAAAGTTGGCAAAATCACCTGAAGGAAACTAAAGATAGACTTTCAAACCTTGAAGACAGGTTTGCAGCTTGTGATTGTGAAAGGAAAGATCTCTGAAAAATAACAAGAAACCTGGAAGTAACAATACAATGGCTGCAAGACAACCCAAAGAAACATAATTTAGGAATAAAAGGTGTGAGTGAAAAAACGGGTCAATACAAATCAAATTAAAAGCCTATTTACAGAAATAATTTCCAAGCATGGGAACAGGAAGTGACTTTCAGATAAGTGAAGCATATAGAACTCCAGTTAAACATAACCAAAATATACCTACACCCAGACATATAATAATCAAGATTCCAGAAATTCAACACAAAAACAGAATATTAAAAGCTATTAGAGAAAAAAAAACAGATCACTTACAAAGGAAAACCCATCAGAATCATGACAGACTTCTCAACACAAACCATCAAGTCAAGAAGAGCTTGGAGTGAAGTATTTCAAGCCCTGAAAGAAAACAACTTCCAACCCAGGTTGATGTACCCTGCAAAACTATCTTTCAAAATCAACAGAGAAACAAGATATTTCCACGACAAAGAACAACTAAAGGAATTTATGACAACCAAGCCAACCCTACAAAGAATACTGAAGGACGTTTTAGAGAGAGATCAAAAAGTCCACAGCTCCAGAAACAGCAGCAGAGGGGTATCATCGAGCAGGGCAGACAATTGAAAAATCTATCATCAAGATTTGAGTCCAGTATTGTTTTCAATGAGTTGTTTAGTTTGATCTTAGTCTGTCTCGACCTGCCTAATTTTATTATATATGATGACATAGAGAGCTATTTCAAAGATAACAAAATACATTAGGGTAGCCTTTATTGATATTTGATCACCTTGTTTTGAAACCCTGTATTGCTTTCATTGTTTTGTTTTGAGGGATTTTAACCTATTTTGATTTGTTTGATTGCATTATAACAGATGATACAGACAACTGCTTAGAAGATAATATGAGGCATTATAGAAATCAACATTGTATTAGTATGTATTGCTTCCATTGTTTTATTTTTTATTGGTTTTATTCTGTACCATTTTGTTTGATTATACTAGGCCCGATGGTATGGGCAGTTATTTTGAAGATAACAAGAGATACTACAAGGGGAAAAGAGGAAAGAAGGAAGGGAAAAGGAAAAAGATGTAGATTTATAATGTGGGTATATATAAGATGGTTAAAATGACTATACTACTAAATGCATTAACTATTGAGAGAGAACAGGTGATACTCATATGATTAGATCAATTTTACATGTCTATGTCTGTCAATCTGAGCAACCCCTTTGAAGGTAATGATAGACAATGTTACAATCACTGTCAAACTCCAATCATCTCGTTTTGTAAACCTATAATGTTATAGTATCGGATTCGTTGTTGTTGTTTGTTGGTCCCTTTACCTTTTTGTTTCTCTTTTCTGTGACCATTGTTTTATTTTTTATTGGTGTTATTCTGAACTATTTTGTTCGATTATATTAGGCCTGATGATATGGGCAGTTATTTTAAAGACAACAAGAGGTATTCTAAGGGAAAAGAGGAAAGAAGGAAGGGAAAAGGACAATGACATAAATTTATATATAGGTATACATAAGATAGTTAAAATGACTATACTACTAAATGTATTAACTATTGAAAAAGAACAGTTAATACTCATATGATTAGATCAATTTTACATGTCTATATGGTTAATCTGAACAACCCCTTTGAAGGTAACAGTATACAATATTACAACTACTGTCAAATTTCAATCATCTCATTTTGTAAACCAATAATGTTATCGTATTGGATTTGTTGTTGTTGTTTCTTTGTCTATTTGCTTTTTGTTTCTCTTTTCTGTGTCCATTTTCTCTTAAATTAAAAAAAGAAGACTCTTTAGCATTTCTATATGAATCTAGAATCAAAATCTTTATTTCTATGAAAAATTTGGATTAGACTTTGATGAGGATTATTTTGAATGTCTAAAAATCTTTTTGGGGAATATTGATATCTTAATACTCAGTTCTTTGAATTAGGAGCATAGTAAAATTTCAGCACTTATTTATCTTCTTTTACTTTTCTCCAAAATTTTTCATAGTTGTGTTTTGGCTCATGTCTATGTTTTATGGTGCTCTCTGGCCGTGCAGATCAGTGAATTTCACTTCAGTAGACTCATGCATGCACCTGAGGTATTCTCATCATTTTTGCTCCTCCATCAGCACCTTGTCTGACCCTTACTCCTAGTTTCACATTTTTGTGTCACATACTTTGTTATATTCATTGCAAAGTAATTCACATTTTTATTCTACTGAACATGCTTCTTTTGATTCATATTTTCATATTGCTCATTGTCAGAATAAAGACATAATAAAATTAATTTTTGTAAATTGATATCCTATCCTTCACCTTTGCTAAACTCATTCATTCCTTCTGTAAAGCTTTTTATGTCTGCTGCATTGATCCCAACACCAAGAGCATGGAGATAAAGAAATAAAAAATGCCCCAGTATGTCTAAACACTGCATAAGTCTCATGAAACAGAATACTCATACAAGTTTGGAAAAGTAGAATTATTACTCACAGGCAGCAAGAATAGACAGAAATTTAGAATTCATGTTAATCTACTATCCTTAAGATTAGGAAAGCTTCCCTGGCAGAATGGAGACTGCTTTGCTCATGCTCCACACAGTACTTCAAAAGACAGACCACAGGAGCACTCCATCCTGGGTTTATATACTCCAAGTGCCATTAGGTTTGCTGAATTCACAGATTTTTTTTCTCAAAAAATTGAGGGTACAATTTGGATAAAGCAGATCTTCTCTTAATTCAGGATATTGCATTCTTGGTACATTCTGCCTGAGAACTGTAAGTTTAAGGGGAAGAGCTGAGTTGTCCAAGGTTATTTTTGGTCTCTGTCCTACATTTTTCAGGTACATACATAATACTGATTTACACAAATGAGATTTTATTTTTTATTTATTTACATGCCACTTCTATAAGCTTTATTTATTCATTAGACATTTCAGTCAATATTTAAAAATCATGTTGAGACAGACATTCTGTTTTTTATTCCTAATTTTTGCAGTGAATTTACAATCTTCTAAGTTAGTTTTCATTTATTGGTGGGTGCCATTATCAGATGACAATTATTTTGTCAAGAGTTTCTGCTATTTGAATCAAGATTGAAGGTCAGATTTTCCCAGATGTTTTCTTTGGCATCTATTAGTATAATTATCAGGCTCAGAGTACGTGCACATGCATGTGCGTCTTTGAATATAAAATCACCTCTTTATTCTTAGAATAAGAAATGTCTAGTTACAACATTTAATTCTTTTATTTATGGTTTGTTTGTATTAAATAGACTTTTTCTTAGAACTTTGGAATCTAATTTTGTGAGAGTAATTATCTATAGTTTTCTTTTTTGTAGTTCTTTATATGATTTTGATATAGAAGTTACTGTAGCCTGTTACTGTAGATGGACCAAGATTATGTGGAAGGTTTTTTTTTTTTTTTTTTAAGAATTAGTTTCACATCATTTAAAATGTTTACTTGCCTTGCTTGGTGAAAGAAAGTGAGTCTTGAATTTTCTCTATGGAAAGAGTTTCAACTCAATTATTTAGTCAATAGAATATTCAGTTTATTTTTTCCTGGAAAAGCTTGAACAGTCACTATATTTAAAGCAATTTTTCCTCTTTATCTGAACTATTTTCCTGAAAATTTTCATCAAATTCCTTTATTATCATTCGAATTTCCATAAAATCTCTTATGCTGACATCACTGTTATTCCTGATTTTTGCTGTTCATCCATTTGTCTTTCTTATAACCGAGGCTAAAGTTCTTATCAAGTTAGAGATCTTTCTGGAGAACTGACTTCTGCTTCTATTAATTTCAGCTGCTGATAACAATATCTTTTACAGCCCAAAAAACATGATCCATGAAATAAAAATAATTTCATAAAGAGTAGCTTATCAAACTAATGAACTACTGATCTTTAAATTATTCTATTAAAGGAGTGAAAAGACAAAGCACAGTTTGAAAGGTAATAATTTCAATTTATGTATCAGATAAAGGTCTTACATTTAGAATATACTTTTAACAACTCTCAATACTCAAAATCTGAATCCAAGAACCCAATGAAGACATGACCAAATTTACATGTATACTTCATCTAAAAAGATACAAAGATGACAAACAATCTCATAAAATCTTACTCAATATGATTAGTTTTTTCCGAGTACAAAAGACAGCATAATGAGATGTCATAGCATGCATATTAAAATGGAGAAAAATAAAATCATTCACCAAATCAAGTTCATCAAACTTGGACTCACTCATACATAGTGGTGGAAATATAAATTAATACAACTAGTTTGACAGGTTTTTAGAGTTAGCCATAAAATTAACAAATGGCTGAGATTTCCACTGCTACTCATTTATTCAAAAGGAGAGAATGCATAGGTTCATACTGATATTTACACACAAGTGTGTCTATAACATATTTATGTGTAGAATTTCCCAGATCAAAACAATCCAAATTTCCACCAAGAGCTAAATAGATAATTAATTCTGGTATAATATTTTATTGAAAATTCTCCTTAGAACTAGAATCAACATGTGTAAATAAAGAGACTTAATATAATGAAACTTAGTCTGCCTTCCTCAGACATGATACACGGGAAAGATTGAGATGAAGGCCTGAAAGTTGAAGAAACAACAGTATTGATTTCAGGACCTCTCTGAATGCCTGAGAGCCAGGACCACAATGGCAGTGAACGTTAATATCCCAGATCAACAAATTAGGCAGTGCTAATTCAACCTTCCTCCACTTTTTGTTTCAGTCAGGCCCTTAGCATATTGAATGGTGCCCACTCCTACTGAGGAGACACCTCTGGTTTACTTTGCCAATTTATTTGATGATCTCTTCTGGAAACAGTGTCACAGATCAACCAAGAAATAATGTTTAACCTGTGACTCAGTCAGCTGACAAATAATATTAACTCTCACAACTACCCAAAAGCAACAACAACAAAAAATAAACTATGAAACAAATGGTAGATAGATCACAAAATAATTTATTGAATAAAGGATTATAGAATCACCTTCATGGTTATGTAAATTCTAGAAAATGGAAATTTTACTGACAGGAAGCACATAAATGAGGGTTGAAGGGTGTTGATTTGAGAAATGTATTAGCAAGATACTTTCATGTAAAGTAATATATGTGTTTATTATCTTCAATTGGTTTCAAGTATGTCTAAGTTTATCAATATTTAAATAAAATTTATGCACTTAAAATACGATTTTACTGTATGTCAATTATACTGAAATAAAACTCTTAAAGCAAAGCTGAAGACAAAATGTAGGTCATGAATGCTATTCTTTCATCAATATTAATAAATATGACCACAAACTTTTAAACTTTATGTAAATGCAAATGTGTATTGAAACTATCATAGGTGAATTATAGACATGAAGAATCAGATGTTCTAAATTCAACCTTAAATTTGGTGAATTAATTACAAATATTATGCATGCTACTTTGTCGTTAACCTTTCTCTTTTTACTAAGTTTGCTTATTTTGGCAAATACTTTTAAAGTGGTGTGTTTTCTTTATTTGCTGTTCCATTTTGCGGTGTGATTTCTGGTTCCATCTCTCTATGTACTTATAGTTGCCCCTTAGCATTTTCCCTTTCTGTTCTCTGAAGCTCTTGCTGCATACATAGGAATTTTAACAAAGTAAAGGTGGAGTATTTTCCAGTTTGAATTGTGAAATTCCGGGATACATTTACATTTCCTTTTTACTCCTGCATGTGGATATTGATTCTTAATAGTATGCACCTTACAAAACGTCTTTTTGCATACTTAAAGAACATACTTAACCAACTTTCCTCCCATATCACACTGAGGATTCTAACAAGACTTGCCAATTTGACACAGGTCTGGCAAGATGCCTGTTTCCTCATATCTACAGATAAAAGAAAGATGCTCATCAAGTCAGTACTACTTTACTAAGTGTGAAAGAAATTGAAAAATACAAACTAGAACACAGCCTACATCATGTGGCCAGATTTCTAGAATCTACACTGATGTTTGGGGGAATTATTACAGTAACATAATGTTACCCCATCTTTCCTCTTGACAATTTTACCTTGTTCATACTCCTTAAATTGGGAATTCCAAAATGACTTGACAGAGGACAATTGGTAAGAGTTAGGGATTCTAAAAACCTGAGGTACTATTTATCAGAGCATAAAAATTTGCTTTCAAATTTTAACTACGGTTAATCAAAATTTCACTTTTTTCTAGCAAAATCTACAAACTACGGTTAGCCATGTTTAAATGAGTATGTTTTTTATCTTTTGAGTAAATGATGTATGAAATATTTGCTTTAAAATGTAATGGCATCTATCTCTAAAATTAAATGCAAAACAATTTTAAAGGAATTATTACATAATATTTAGATGTGCAGTGTACATTCTTGGTTACACAGAGTAGTCAGGAAACTACAGTAACAAGAACATAATTATTCAATTTCATTTTGTTTTGTATAAAGTCTAGACTCATAGTAGGCAATGCTACATTTTAATTAATATGTGAGTAGGAAGAATATTAGCATTCAACACTGAATAATTTATTTATTTTATTTATTTATTTATTTATTTATTTATTTATTGTGGCACCGGGGATTGAACTCACAACCTCGTGCCTGCCAGACAGGCACTTAAGCCACTGAGCCAAACTCCTGGCCCTAGTTTATTGAGGCAAGGTTGCACTATGTAGCTCAGGAAGGCCTTGCTCTCACATTGTAGCCAGGCCTCGAATTCACACCCTCCACATACCTCAGCCTCCTGAGTGCTGGGATAAAAAGTATGCGCCACCACTCCCAGCTGAAGAATTTATGACACAACTGATATTTCTATATTTTTAATATTATCATCAGTCAGTGCTTACTGGAAATACAGGATTAGTGCAATATATACAAATATATAAAAATCTAGAAGATTGGCTTACAATGGTCTCCCACAGAGTCAGGTGCAGAAGCATTCAAAAGGTCTGTCTGTGCATTGGACATCCAAAAGATAAAGTTGAAGGCCAGAAACTCACTATAGAGCTCTGTGTGAGTCCATATCAGGAGGCCTAAAGGTCTTCAGTGGCCAAAGCCAGGAGATGACAGAGGCTGAATCCAGGAGATGATGTCGAGGTAAAGACCAAGAATGGAGCTCCTCCAAAGAAGCAAGCAATCTTTCCCTCTTCGTTTCCCCTTTGTGCCATTCTGACAATAATGCTCCCTAGTATGGGTCTTCCATACCCAAAGCTGTGTTGAGCCAGTTTAATTGGGTATTTCTTATTCAAATTGACACAATCAGTTAACTATAAAGTCATAAAATGTCCATAGAAGATGAATCATGGAAAAGTAAGTGTTAGATAAACATTGTTCAAAGTATTAAATAATGTCCAAGATTTTTGTACAAATAAAGTCTGTTGAGCATTTCCATTGAATACACAGTAGGGTGTTTTACATGAATCTTGCCTTGTGTTTATGCAGTATATATTGTTTACATCTTCTCATTAAGAAAATAAGTCAGGGAGAGGTGGAATGGCTAGATAGATTCTGGGTATTTGCTTTTTCCAAGTATTTCATTACTAAATTATGATACAAGAACTTTAAAATATAACGTGGGTTTACATAATGGGTAATAATTTTCAATGCCATGCCTTTAGGACCAATTTAGTTTTTTTTTTTATTGGTATATTTTAGATACATATTGTAATAACATTCATTTTAGGGAGTTTGTACCTGTACATAGTATATCTTGCATCTTCATTTTTTTCCATTACCCTCCCTCCCAATTTAGTTTTAATTCTGGTTGCAGCCCAATATTTATGGGAATTAGACTTACTTTTTTAAAGTTTTATTTACTGACCTCATTTTTCCTATCAAGTATTTGTTTCCAGTTTGTAGAACTGAAATTCTGTACTCCAAAGGAAAGTATTGCAGATATTACCTCATATATTCAAATCAAAACATTATTGTCATGTGCTCTGGGAAATATCCCTTGCAAATTATTTCCAAGTACTGCTTAGTGCCGGGAGGAAGCTTGCCTAACTTGAGTGATGCATCTTGCCAAAAGTCTATCAATGTTGGTTACTCAGTCACTTGTAGCTCTTCAACTTTGACTATTACAAACACATACATGAAGATTTTGCTTCTGAGTATTAACTAATAGGATAACATTTTTATTATTAAATTTATCAGTAAATGAGCTTCATATTCTTCCCAAATGCTTACAACACTCACAAAGATAAGAATATTGTCTCTCTTTCTTGAAAAGAAAATAAAGAACAGATGTTCCTGTAGAAATATATTTTTCCAGTGAACAGTTATGCATGCTAAAGACATATATAGAGAAATTAAACTTCAGGAAGTAGATTAAATTCATGTGACTCAGAAGAGCCAATATCAACTGTCAATAAGGTGATTTATTTTTATCAAAAGTATCCTGAATTTAAAATGTACCATAATAAAATTATTATTTAGTTAAATAGCTATATAATCTGATTTGAAAATAAAGTAAATGTAAAATGCTGATATATGTCTATGTGTTTTATGCACACTGAAGGTTTATTCTGCAGTTTAACAGGTAAAGACATACAATAAATTGAATTGATTTGTAAGTGAGTTTTCAGATACGCTTCTCTAGTTTCAGTGTTGTGATCAAATATGGGACACATTACAGGAGTTAAGAGCTAAGCTGTTAAAGAAGACAAGCTGGATTTGTAGCTGTCTGAGAACCATGGTCATGCTATGTACTTTCTTGCATTTAATCAGACTTTGTGGCTACATAATGTAGGCCTCAGGTCTCTTAGGAACTTACCTATAATACATATTTTATTTTATTAATAGTAAGAATTGTGGCTACACACCAAACTGAACAAACAACTGTCATGTGATTTCCAATGCAGTGCTCTATATTTATGTGCCATAAAATTCAGAGGTAGACCTATCTAGAATATTGAACTATAAATCTTAACTCCTGAGTCAAATATAACTGAGACCAGAAATTGTCTAAATACATAAAATAATGTTTAGAAATATTTTCTTTAATTTTTATTTGTTTAAATTCTTACCTATGTTTTGTTCATAATTTTAAACTTCACATATTCTCACACATACCACAATGTAGTCATTTACAATTTTCCAACTAATGAATATTTCTGTTCCAGTGCTGTATGAAAGTGTGTTATTTGCAAATATTGCTTACAAAATTGGAAGGCCAATATTGCTATTATGTTTTAAAGGCCCACCAGAAAGTCGTTGTTTCTTTGGAAATTCATAAAAATCAAACTGTCATATATTCTTACTTAATAATTGAACTTGAATTGATATATAAGTAGAGCCAAACAAGGCAAATGATACTGAAAAGCTGTGATTTAAACATAAAAATGTAATATTAATTCAGTGAGCAGTCAATGGCTAGTTTTAACTATGTGGAATAATGTAAGATTGTCTCAAGATTTAGTTTACAATGAATATTAACCAATCTCTTCAGTTGATATTAGACAATGCTAGAGAGAAAAATTACCTAAAATTTATCATTCTTTTTCCATAGATTTCTGTGCATTTTGAACTATATTTGTTATTTTTCAAGAAAAACATGGTACACTTACATTACTCTCAGTGAACGTTCTTAAAAATTCTAAGTCAACAAAAATTAATATGAGATTTTTCAATGAACATGAAATAACTGTTTTGAAATTAGGACATTTTAAAGCTAATACTGATACTACATTTATAGAAATTTTCAGGTTTTTTTTTTGTTTTGTTTTTCTAGGACATTCATAATCATTACATTTAAAGAGAAAATAACCTTCCGCTTTTTTTCATTTTGTTTGTAATCAACATCGCTACATTTTATTTAAAGTATATACAAATATTATTATAGTTTACACAGAAAGCAATTCTCTATTAGGTGAACAACACTCAGTTTAATATAAAGGACATAGATATATGTAAACATATTGGTATATTGCCTTTTAACTACAGAGTGTAAAAGTCATGCCAGAATCCAGTAAATTGCTCATATATTTTTCATCTTTCTATTCCAGCTATATCTTTAAGGTGTTTTCAAAGGAATTACATGAAGTGGAGGAAGTAATAAGGGAATAAACGGTGATGATATGCTTTGGAAGAAAAGGGTGATCTAGAGATAATTTCTTTGCACTGTTCTTATCTAAGTCCTTTTCTTAATTCTGTATGAAATTTACTAAAATCTGTCTATATCATGCCACATCAGGAATCTGAAAGAAATCGAATTAGTTGGTGTCATACTCATTTTTGTTTAATATTTCACTCTGTGTAACTATAGTTTCTTCTGAGAATGCCAAGCTGAGTTTAAGAGAGGTTATTGAGGTTAATACAGAGATGGCAACATTGTGCTGCTGAACTACATATCTCAGAGTTAGGAGTGAGGAGAGAAAGTATAACAACTGTGTCTCAATTCTCTTGAGCTCTGTGTCATTTATCCTACTTCTCAGAATGCACCAGTGCTAATGATTTCAAACTTTTGGATGGGAGATTAAATAGTAGAGCAAAGAATGGTAGCCAGTATCATAGGTCATAGTGCAAACACTTAAGGTACAACTAAAAAATTAAAAAACCTGGGATAATATAGAGAAATTGGTGTTGGTGTAAGAGTAAATGCTTTCAATTTTTAATAAAAAACTCAGGAAGCATCCACAAACAGCTTCTGCTTCTCTGTTAGTTTATGCTGTAATTAATGGCAAGGATAAGATTTCTCTGCATTTACTGGGCCACAAAAATCTTATGGGATGTGTTAGGCAGTAAAATCATCAGTTTTGATCCTTTTACCCTGCATTTTGTCTTTGCTCATCTCATTCCCACCTAGCCCTCCCCCTTCTGATAGTTTGTCCAGTTTGTTGTCTACCATGTGTGGAAATGGGGAAGAAGAGAAGATAGGGGTCCCAGAAGTCATTTGAACTTTTCTGTTGTTGAGTTTAAGCAGCACTCATGGTTACCAAAAAAGCAAATGCAATTCTGGCAATACTCACTGTGGCAAAGAGACAGGAAACATGATAGGAGCTATGGAGAGTGACCATCAAAAACAAAGAGACACATTTTGTTCTTTAATTTAAATGTAATAAAATTAGACAAACAGGCAACTTAGCAACCTGCAGGAGATTTTTTCCCACTCAAAGAAAAGCTTATCTAACAACTGCTGAGTGAGTGTTGAAAGTACCATGCTTCTCTTTAGAATTTTAGTATTATCACTGTCATATTGTTGAGGCTTTATAAGTATACATTATATTTAGTGTATCATTTCTCTTCAGTCGCCCTATTTATCAAGACTTTGCTGTATTAGTTACCACAGTTAAGCAAAATAATGGTATTTGGTAAGGTAAATCTCTGTATCTCTTTCTTTAAAGTTCCTCAAGCTATTCTTGGTCTTTGTTCTGCTACAGGCACATATTGTTACATTTACCATGAGGAAGTGTAAAAACTTGTGACTACTGAATAGATATAATTTAAATATTTTAATGCTCATTTCTAAAACAAACTTTAGTACTGACTGTTAATATTACATCAAGAAATCTTGCTAACTTATTAGTTTGAAAGGTCAGTGATTCTATGGTACTGTGTATAAACAATTGTTTAATATGCAAAAAAATAAAATTCTTATTTTTCTAAACTTACATATTTCATTATTACATTTACTTTTCATGCACTTTTCAAAATGCGAAGGAAAGTATTTAATAAAAGTGATATTGTTAGCCAGTCTTATTCTTAATTTTTAAAGGAAACATTTTCCCTCATATTTACTTGAAAATGAATTCATTGAGATAAGATAGATAGGTTATATCCAATTAAAGAAAATTCTATCTACATTAATTTGCTAAGAGAATTTTATAAAAAAATTTTGTTATTGCTGGATTTGTTGTTGTTTCTTAAAAGTGGTAAACATTTAGACCTATCTTGATTATAATTATAAACATACATATTTCAGTCCTCCATTTATTTCTACTTGCATCCATTTTCCTTTAGTCTTTAGCTTGATATTTCACTTTTATTATTACTATTTTAAAACAGTTTTGGGGAAGTGGGGGTAATGAACCTAGGGTCATTCTATAAACAACAATCATCAATTTCTCACAATTCTTACATCTAGGAATTTCAAGATCAAGGTGCAAACATGTTCACATACTGGTGAGTACTCTTTCCCAGGTTTTGGACTGCTGACATTTCTCTGTGTCCTTGCCAGAGGGTAGGAAAAGCAAGTTCCCTTGGGTATCTATTGCAAGGGTACTAATCTCATTAGCAGGTCTCTGCCCTCACAATATAATCATCTCCTAAAGGCCCCTATATTTTAATGAGATTCACTTTGAGGTTAGTATTAATATAGCAATTTTGGGAGGATAGAGACAGCAGTCTATAAAGCTATGCACAATTTTGTTACTGAGTTTTTTCTCCACATAAGAGATTTTGAAGTTTTTATTCTCTAATGAAGTTTTTATAAGACATAGATTTTTCTACTTACATAATATAGGTTGTTTTTGATCTTAATATAGATAAGGTCAAAAATAAATATATGGGCACTATAGCATACATATAGAAACTCTGCTGCCTTCATGCTCTAACCAGAAATACCTTCTCTCAATGGTACCTGAGGATCAGAAAGGGATCATTCGGCCTGACTGCTTATACAACTCCCTTTGGAGTTTTCGTGTTGATCTTTTTTATGGATTTGTGACCTCTTCCAGTTGTTTTCGAGCTAATTCCTGCCCTCAGGTACCAGCCACTGGTACAAATTCAAAATGCTTCTGAGTGTTTTCTACTCTAAGAATACAAAATATGTCAATTTTATGAGGCTCGTTTATTTATTGGGTATATGTTAAGCACTTGATAAATATTATTTATTTAAATGTCCAATAATATTATAAGAGTCTGTCTCCTATTCACTTCTGGGACTCTGGGAATGAAGACTTTTGTCAGATTGTCTGCAGGCCAACCTGGCAATGCTGAGGGCTTAATAAGCTCCAAAGTTGTCCAAACATTGGTGAAAGTTGACCTCAAAGGCGGTAGCTTCCTTTCTTTTTATGATGGGATTTGGGCAACTCTGAGGCACATTCCTAAGTTTCCCAACAAAGACTTACTAGTTATCTAGAGTGCTATTCCAGTCAGCAGCTCTCTTAATTTTTTTTTTTTTTAAGTCTCATCCTTCTTTGCCTTTTCTATCCATGCCCCTTTGGGACCACTTCCCAAAGAAACTATTTCCCCTCAGACTCTTGCGACAGGGTCTGCTTCTGCAAAAACCCAAAGTGACACGTACTCCAACATTCTGAGCTAAATTTATTGAAAAAAAATTCAGCAATTAAATTGTTTCATTACTAGTGTTTCTTTCCATAATTGTTACTCTGCAGTTTCTTTTGACTCTAATCTTCAAATTACCACTCTGAGCACCAAGGCTAGTGACGTAAGCTGTGCACCCCAGTACAAAATGAAAACACAGAACCTCTTATTGAAAATTTGTGAGGCCTAGTGGAAAATGAGAATGTAAAACCTCTTATTTTAATTCTGAAAGGTAATGAAAAGTAGAACTTTTCCCTTTCTTCTGTTGTTTCTTTTATAACGTGTCAGAGTTTTACCTTTTAATATTTTAACTTATACAGCAGAAGGTAGATCTTCAGGTGCACCCAGCATTTTCTTCTGCCATTTTTCCTCTTAGCTAACAGTCACAGGTGGCTGGAATCACTTCCTTACCAGTCACTTTTCATCATGTCTTAGCCAGGAGTAGAAAACTCCATGTTTCTATCTCATTGGCTGACTCATAGTGCACGGGCAACTCCTAGTGGAGACGACCACCATGCAAGTTCACACTTGATAGTTGGTCTAGAGGGAACCATAGGATTCTTCTCATGAAGTCACTCAGTCACACCGTAGTGTTGAAATGCTTGGTAGAGACTGCTTCAAGCATGGCTCACTCAGAGCCTCCATGCAGCATGTGCAGCCAACTCTGATGTTCCCAAACGTGTGCTCAGTTCCTTCCACCAGTGCAGGAAGCAGTAGCAAGGATGACTGGACACAAGAAGGGACAGGACAGACAGGGACTGGGGCACAAGAAGGCAGAGGGTGGCATGTTTCGCTCAAAAGTTAGTGAGGAGAAGGAGGCCAAGAAGTGGAAGCGCTGACAGAGCTGATGGCTGTGAAAGATTCCTGGGGAAGATCAGAGGTGTGAAGAAGGAAGACTTCATGTGAAGTTCACTTATAATACTATGTTTTTATTCTATCCACTGGAAAAGGATGTTTCTCCATTGTATTAATAGGTGTAGATGTTTTTGTGGTTTATGTTGGCAATGCCTCCCCTCCATGTACTCAGAGGCAGGACTTTTAGAAGGTAATTGGATCATGACCTCACTATATTTATCAGTGGATTCATCTACTGCTTAGCTGGGGGATTAAGTGTGCTGTTGGGAAGTGGGGTGTGGTTGAAAGAGTTAGGTAACTGGGAGCAACCTGGAAGGTTGTATCTCTCTTGCAGGCTCCTCCTTTGCTCTTCACTTCCTGGCCTCCAGTGTTACTCCACCCACACCCTTCTAATGGGCTGTTTCTGCCTTGGAGCCAGCTGGCCATTGCCTGAAGATGTCAGGCAAAATAAATCTCTCATCTTTTAACTTGTGAGTGTTGGGTATCCTTTTAACTTAATGAGTGAAGAAAGTGCCTAAGACATGCATTTAATTTATAGTTTTCTTCTTCAAAGCTCTGAAATCTTTTTTTTATACCTTTGGTATGTTCTAAGACTTTATTGCAGCATTTCATCCGTCTACCTCACCTTAATCTCTTGTGACATTCACATGCTAGTTATGTCAACCACAAGACAAAGGTGGCTCTTTCTTTCATGTTCTCCAACCACATGCCATTTTTCTAATGATTAGTATACGTTCTTTAAGTGCACACATTTCCTTGAGCCAAATGTCTTTATTTTGATAATATATTTAGCAATGTTTATAATTATACTAACAAAAAGACTGCTTATAGTTTAGATCTACCATGTTCCCCCAAATATCAAGTATTTAAAGGGAGGGTGTTTGGAAGTTGAATGGATCACGGGATGCTATACTCATCAGTAGATTAGTTCCTTGATGTATTTATGGCTGAATATTCTGTTAGGAGATGGTGTCCATTTGGAGGTGGGGCCCGTTTGGAGGCACATCACAGGGGGCATAGCCTCGTAGGGTGTATTCTTGCCTTTAGTTTCTCCTCTCTCTCTTGGCTTCCTGCTGTCCTGGGTTGAGCACCTTTTCTCCACCATGCCTCTGGCGCATGCCATTTCTGCCCTGGAACACATCATGTGCTTAAATCATACTCCGAAATAAGCCTCTCCTTTTAAAATTTGTAGGTGCCAAGCATTTTGTCTCAGCAACTGGAAAGTGACTAATGCAAGTCAAAAGGGCTAACATTAACCTGTGTTTCTGCTATAAATAAAAATATCTTACTTCATTTACTTGTATAATCTTTCTTTCTAAGGTGATGAGTATTCTATAGGCATTTGTGACAGACACTTACAACCTTACTGATCTCTGGAGGAAAGTTCAAATTAGAGCTCACTCTAGTACATGTCAAACTAGGCTGTAATCTATTAAGACAAGAACTGATAGTCATTTCATCAATTGGAAGAAAACTGATGTAAATAGTTTTATATTAGTTTTGAAACATACAATAATAGGCATGTGAGTTATCAATTTAAGGACATGTGCGTATCCTTTTAAAGGTACAGCACATAACTTCACTGGTTGACTTCATGTTCCAGTTGTGCTTAGCAGAAATTCTCTGTTAATACCTGAATATAATCCTTGTTTGTTATCAGTATTATAAATAAGAGCATTCTCTTTATTGGATTCTGTTTAGACTTTAAATATTATCAAATATCTTTACTTATCTACTTTATTAGTGTGTATTACTGCTGGGAAACATAGGCGGGGTGTATATAACTATTTGAATTATCAAAGTGTAGTGCAAATTATATGTTAAATTTTTTGTGTTTTATCTTTCTACATCCCCTGAAGTGAAATGCTAGAGGTGATAAAATGAAGTGAGAGGGAAAGAAACTTGATAATAATAGTAACTCAAGAGAGAAAGCAAAGTTCACACTTTTCCACCTTCATGTTTTAGCACTTTTAGCTTGAATTGTTAATTGTTCTTAAAGGTTAACTCCCTATTTTCAGAAAAAGAAAGACGATACAACATAAAATTATCATTATCATTAAAAGGTAAGCAGGATTTTAATTTTAAGAGCCTTTCTCTTTATTTTGAAAGTAAATATTCATAAATTTCTCTTTTGCCAATATTTGGAAGCAACTTATGTTTTTTCCCAAGAAGTAGGAAGAGAAAGATGAGTAATATACATGCCTCTTTGCTAAAATTAATTCCATGCACACTAGAAACAGAATTTTTTCTTTTGATTATAGACTAATAACTTTCAATCTTGAAAGTGGAGTCAACAAAGTTTGGGTTTCTTTGAATAAGAAGCAAAGTTCCTCAGAAACCAGCTCGGACCTCGTTTATTATTACCTAACCATTTTTTTATCATCAAAACAGTCGAGTACATTCTCCTTCAGTCTCCCTTTTTCTCTTTAATTTTCTTGACTTCCTTAGAATGCAACAGTGAAGACCATGCAGGCTCACTTCCCTTTTTCTAGCTGGTTTGAATTATTCACAATCACGGATTTACACAGTGGTAAAGTTGAGACTTTTGCAGATGAGGGTGACTGAACAAAGTATTTTTAGGAGATACTACAAAAAAATTAACAACAATACTGCAAATTATATAATAGAGCATAGAATTCAACCATACACAGTACAGTTTCATATTTAATACCTCTCCAAAAGAGAATTTTAGTAACAGAAAACTTCATATTTGGATATGTATCTTTCTTGGTTGCCTTGTCTGCCTCCAGTTCTCTGAAGATATGCTAAAAACAATGGTGACACAAAAGCTTTAATATTTTCTGCAGAGGTAAATTTTCTTTGTATACAAAGATGTTGCAGCAATTGGACTTTCCTTTCTAGAACCTGCATAATAGTTAATTTTAATGCCTCTGTGCTTTACAACTTTTAAAAGAAGAAGCAGAAGAAAATGAAGATAAATTGATTTTTATAAAAATAAGCTCTATGGCCAGAGATATAACTCAGTGGCACAGCACCTGCCTGGCAAGTGCAAGATCCTGAGTTTGAGTCCCAGTAAAATAAATAAATAGATAAATAAATAAATAAAAGCTCCATGATATTTATTCATCCATTTCCAAGTGCCTATAATATAGTAAGTCCTCAATAAATATTTGCTGAATTAATAGGACAGTAGCACTCTAAGGCTGTGCTATTGGTAGTACTATTTTATGTGATTAAATTAAATTAAAAACAATTATCCACATTCCTATATTGCTCTCCATTGACTGTCTTATTATTTTACTTAAGTCATTATTTATTACATAGGATGGTAAGAGTATTTCTCATTTTAATTGCTAAATATCCTCCTAGAGCCATTAGTTACTTTGTGTCATAGGTTTCAATAATCTGCAAAACAGTAATTTTAAAGGATATAGAAAATATATTGGATAAAATTGAATATCCTTTACAGTGTAAAACTCTTTCAGTGAGAGACAGAGAAATAAACTTCAATAAAATAAAAGGCACATAAGCCCATAGCTAACATATTGTCACTGTGAAGCCAGAACCTTTGAGACCGTAACATTCCGAGGAACCAGCTGTACACCATGACTCCTTTGTGTCTTTGACAAAAGATTTAAGACAAGACATGAGTCAGTCATGGAGAATTTGGATAGACTTTATTGCAAAATTATAAATTTACAAATGGATAGAGAAAATATACCTTCAAGCATGAAGGTATGCAAACACCAAGATGAAAGTTGCTCTGAATGAGGTCTCAGGTTACATTTTTATGACTCCCTAGTCCTTACAAGGGATTTCATTTTGTTCATTTAAGGTCATTGTTCTTTGACAAGGAAAATTGACTGTATTGACCTACTTTGGAGGAAAAAACTTCCCTGTTTGCTCGCGAGATGAATGTTTTCCATTTTGCTTATAGTAATAACTTAAGATTTTTTCCAAACCCTTACCTACGGTCTGCACTTCATAAGGACCTGGACCATAACAACATGCCCAGTGGATGCTACATTTTCTTGGATTCAAGTATTTTTTTTTAAATTTTATTGGTACATTATAGATATACATAATGATAAAACATTCATCACAGAGAATTTGGACCTGTACATTACAAATCTTGATTCTTATTTTTTTCCCATTCTTCTCCTCTCCCTTCATTCCCCCTTCTCCTCTTTATTTTCAAAAGCTTTGTTTCCATTTTTTTCTTGTTGGTTTAAAATTTGAAATCACACACTTGTGGGCATTTTACCTATAGTTCAGAAAATAAAGAATAAGCGTGGTGGCACACGCCTTTAATCCCAGCACTCCGGAGGCTGAGGTAGGCAGAGCGTTGTGACTTCGAGGCCAGCTTGGGCTACAACACGAGTGCAAGGTTGGCCTGAGCTACACAGGGCGACCCTGCCTCAAAAAACTAGGGCTGGGAGTTTGGCTCAGCAGCTTACATGCCTGTCAGGCAGGCGCGAGGTTGTGAGTTCAATCCCCGAAAAAAAAAAAAAAAAAAAAAAGATAAAAGAAATAATTTCTGTATTTTTTGTTTTTCATGTAACCAGTAACCAGGCCTCAACAGTTAGGCAGACTGTCTGTGTGCCTAATAATAACATGTAGGGAAAAGTACCATCTTATTCAGCAATGCTTCTACCAGTTCTCTGAAGATATATAACTCTATTGAAAAGAATGAGATTGATATTTTGAAAACTGTAATCACGTTTTTGCAGCACTACTCATAGTATTTATAATATGGCATCAATCTGAATCCAACAAGATTAAATGGATAAAGAAAAGATGATATTTAATACATAGTGGAATGCTGCTTAACCATACATAAAACTACAAAGAAGGAAATCTCTTCATTTGTGACAACATGGATGAACTGGAAATCATGTTAAATGAAATTGCCACATACAGAAAGACAATGTGAAATCTAAAAATATTAATCTAATATAATTTTAAAAATGGAAAGCTTTTTACCAGAAATTGGCATGGCTAAGGTGGATGAGGAATTTAAAAAATATTAGACAAAAATATATAATTACAATTAGGAGGAATAATTTCATGAGATCTATGTGAAATGATGAATATAGTTAATGATGACACATAATAGTCTTGAAATGTGCAAAATGAATGTAAAGTGTTCTCACAACAAAAATGATAACTATATGAGGTAATTCATTTTTCATTACCCATTACATAATGTTCATATACTTTATGACATGTTGTACATGATAAATTATACAATTTTATGTGATAGTATCAATTAAATCTATTACATCAAATGCATAAAGAATGCAGCATAGCTCCAAATGAGCTTATAATTTAGAGATGAACTACAAGAAATGGCCTTGTTTATTTCAGACATTTGTGTTGTGTTACTTACTTTTCTCTCATTGCTGAGATAAAATACCCAGCACCCAAATTCAAGGGGCAAAGGTTTTTTAGCTCACAGTTTGCAGAGCTTTCAGTCTGTGATTAGCTATCTCCAAGTCAGGGTATCATAGCAGAAAGGCATCAAAAAGGAGAAACAGTTTGGAGTGGGCAGAAGATAGAAAAGCAACAAGAGGTGACCACAGCTCTTTCTGTTTATTTTATCTAATCCAGGATACTTATGGTGGGTAGCACTCATGCCCTTAATCCTAGTGCACTTGACCCTAGGATTGCACTATGAATGAATCCCAGCATCACATACGCAATACTTAGTCATCTCTGAAAAACCCCTCCTATGACTGTATGAGGCTTTGGGGGAGCAGCTAGACACAAGCCATAAAGTGTCTTCATAAAAATGTTATAAATATTGTGAATAAAATTTCAGACACTGTGAGGGCACAAAACTGGAGAAGCGTTTTGATTCTATTCCGTTCTTTTTAAGTAGATGTCACTTATTGTGGGTGAGGCTTGCCATTTGTTTCATTTCTTATACTTTTTTTTATCTATGATTTCAATAAATTCTGGTTTTGTCCATTTTTAAACAGACTTTTGTAACTAGAGTGTTGTATTAACATTGGATAATACATCTTTCTAGTGATGGCATGTATGCTAAAGGAAAGAACATAAACTAGAATTGTTATTTTATTTTCTGTATAATTTTTATTTATCATTTAATAAATATTCTTAAATAACTAAATAAAATTTTCAAAACAAAATATAAATTATGTATTGTATTTGTAGCTAAACTGTGTGCACATTCTTTATGTAACAATAGGTACCATTGTCTAACCTATATAAACTTTTCTTTATTTTCACTCTCACTTGTGTAGATTCCAGGATATTGGAAAGTGCATGTCTTTAAGTGATCGTTAACTGATTCACAAAGAGCATCTTTTACAGACTATCTAAAACCAAAGTTTTCTTCCAAAATATAAATTTACATTGCATGTCTATTACCCATGACATTTTCTTTGAAGAATTTTCAGGTCATCATTCAAGATCAAATGACTAGGTCATGATGTTTTTTCACAATTTTTTTTTTTTTTTTTTTTTTTTTTTTTTTGCGGCACCAGGGATCGAACTCACAACCTCACACCTGCCAGACAGGCGCTTAAGCCACTGAGCCAAACTCCTGGCCCTGGTTTTTTGAGGCAGGGCCGCACTATGTAGCTCGGGCTGGCCTTGTGCTCGCGTTGTAGCCCAAGTCGGCCTCGAAATCACAACGCTCTGCCTACCTCATCCTCCCGATTTTCACATTTTTATAGTGCTGTCTCCACTGTTTAAAATTCTACAAATAGTTTACATCATATTCTGGAAATTATAGTTTAAATTCTTCACATGCTATACTGACAAGGTTTTAGTTACTGATCCTTAAAAATTTTAAACATTAATCTCATAACTTGTAAATGTGAACAAACAAAAAAAAATATTTTGAGATGCCCAACACAGTTTGTTACATTTTCTCCCCTTAATAAGTCATAGTTAAATTTGGTACATACCACTTTAGACATCTAGTCTTCTGTATATATTTATTTATTATGTGTAAGTACACCCATAGATACAACAATATGGGAAAACTATGTACATAATAAAATTTCCATGAACTGCAGCATATCAAGGTCCATGGTTTTTACTATAATTTCTAATATTATTATGCATAGGTTGACACCATTTTCAGTCAGATAATAATTCGTAATATATAACTTTCAACAATTTATTTTTATTACAGAGCATATGTGCTATAAGATCATTATTTTTATATTCTTGAAACCTTTGATCAGTCATTAAAGATAACTTAACAGAGTACAATTTTCCTCTGGCACAGGGTACTGACTAAAAGTCATTTACCAGATGTGCTATGAGAATTGTTCACTAAAGCACATTTGTGGTTTATCACAAAGAATTTTGGTATAAAGAAGTTGTTCAATAAACATTTTATCAGAATTAGCTATCTCATAACATAGAAACACAAGTGTTTCTATGTTATGAGATATAGGCACTAGGAAGCCATACACACCCCTGCCATCCAAAAATATCACTTTATCTTATAACGTTAGAATGCACTTTTATTTAAGCAGTTTATTTAACTTTAAATGCAGTATATGGAACCATTAAAGCATGAAATTAATACAAACATTTTCCTTGCAGAAGAAAGAATAAGTTATTTTTCATGAAGGCTATCAGCAACTGTTAACCCAAAAGTCACCTGTAGTTGGAACCCGTAAGGAAAATGTGTAACACCACTTCCAGACCAGCCTTCCACAATCAATAGTTATTGACTGACCTCTGACAAGTACCTATACCTACAATCACAGAGCAAGAATTGACAGGAATGCCACTATAGGGAAAGGCTGAGTGTCTGACCCTAGGTCCCAGAGCAGGCCCTTGACTGCTTCCCACTGCCAAGTTCTCAGAGTAGATAAGAGAAAGACAGTCATGACAGATTGCTGCAAGTTGGAAAGCAGACTTGGAGGAGTCCCTGTGAGAGGCAGGGAGCGGTGAACACAGAGCAGGTTCCTGCTGTCAGAGGTCAGGTTCAACCTGAGTTACACCAGAGTGGAAACCCACGTTGGCACCAGGTTCTCACTGTAAGCAGATCACTACATCTAGCATCATTTTGGGGGCAGACTACTACCTTCTACTTCCAGCAGGAACAGAGACAGGTTCTGGCTTGAGCTCTGCTTCTTAACCCTAGACTGAGGAAAACGGTCATCCAAAACAATAGAAATCTTTGTTTTATTGTACTCTATTTGATTGTATTACTTTTCATTTTTATTTTGCTTTTAAAAATTTTTAATTATTTGCTGTTTTTTCTTTTTCTGAACATTTTTCCTTACACTTTTATTCCATTATTTTAAACTTTTTTCCTTTTATGAGCATGTCTGTGTATATGGGTTTTTCTTCCTTTTGCCTTTTTTCACTCAAAATAACCTATAGATGTTAAGGGAATTCTTACTTGTTCCTTTGTATCCATTCTACTTTTATTCATATCTCTTTGTCTGACTTCTTTCTCCTGTGTCTTACTCATGCTCAGTTGTTCTTTTCTTCCCTTTGTCTTTTTTCTTCATTTGTCTCTTTTTAACTTTTTCTCTAATATTTATATCAGTCATAGAATCATTTATCATCTCCATTTCTCGCTATCAACTTCATGTCCTATTTTCCCTGTTATCCCTTTCTAAATATATAACATACCCTTACCATCATTAGGAGCCCCACCCCGTTTGCTCCTTCCCAAATCACAGAGAAGATAACTCTAAAAAAAAGGGGTGGAGGATAATATTTTTTTTTCTTTTTGCTCTTCTTTTATCCCTCTGGCATCACCCAGTTCCAAGTCCCTTGGACTTTAGATAACTGACTGCTGTTTTTCACCAGTAGAGAAAACATAGCCATCACATTTAGTGTGTATTAACTGTGTGTCAAGACTTGGGCTATTAAGGTGCTTACACATTAATCTTGGATTTCTTACCTAGGCCAAAAGGAGACCCAAAACAGGGTCTCATAGTACATAATTTCTCATCAAGTCCTGATAGGTATCACTGTAACTGATTAGTCTGTCATTGCTATAGCCAATTTGATTGCATAGGAATAATTTTGACTCAATGAACAATGTCATATCAGTGAACTTCTCTGCCAAATCAACCATCACACTGAGGTAGAAGGACAACAAAAATTCTTAGCCCTAGAACTCAGACTGAGCCAGACTTTGCAAGACTGCCTCCACCCTGGCAGAAAGAAGCCCTGAGTCTGAGTTGTGGTGAAGGGTTCAGAGGATTTACTCGTATGTGAACAATCAAACTCTGTGGTGAAGACACTACTTGATAATCACATATGCAATGTTTCATTGGAGTATTTCCCATCAGATATTTTATTGCTTCAAATATTTGTATTTTTCTTGATTTATTTACTAATATAGGGCTACGTTTTGTTCTTGTATGGTTTTTTGTGTTTATCAGATTGTTATTGTGTATATTTGTGCTTTCATAGACTCTGATTTAATAGATGTCTAGGTTCACTGTCTTTTCTCAGTTCCCTATTGAGCTCCTTCTCCTCAAACCCCCAGACAATATTATTAACGTATTTCTTTGTTATTTTTCCAAGCATGTAAACTGTTCCTCCCAAAGTTTGGAATTCTCCATATTTAGCCCCCTCTTTGTTCTTCTCTAGTGCTGTTCTTCACATACACTCATCCTTCCATATGATATTTAACTTATTGTCCTCCCTATCCGCAAGTTCTGGCAGCAACACAGCTTTCCTCAGTCACAAAGCTAACCCACTGTCTCTCATATCGCACCCTCATCCTCACAAATATCTTCAGAAAACTTTCAGTCCTAACCCTTCAATTTAACTGAAAGTACTCCAATAACATCAGATCACATTGCCCAAAAGATCATACATAATGATCAAGTAGGTTTAATCCCAGAGATGTAAGGGCAGTTCACTATGCATAAGTCAGTAAGTTCAATACATTACATAGACAGAAGCAAGGGCAAAAACCATATGATTGTATCAGTGGATGCAGAAAAGGCTTTTGACAAAACCCAAAATTCCTTCATGATAAAACCTCTGAAGAAAACAGGTATACAATAAACATATTTGAACACGATTAAAGATATATGAGATAAACTAATAGCCAATATTATATTAAATAGAAAAATAAAAGTATTACTCCTAAAATGAAGAACAAGACAAGGATGTCCACTATCACCTCTTCTATTCAACATGGAACTTGAAACATTAGTCAGAGGAATTAATAAAGTGAAAGTAATAAGAGGAATATACATAAGAAAGAAAGAACTCAAGTTATCATTACTTGAAGATGTCATAATACTCCACATAGCAGACCCAAAGAACTTCACCAAAAAAAATCTCTTGCAATTACCAATCAAATTCGGAAATATAGAAGGATACAAAATTAACACACAAAATTCATTAGCACTTGTGTACACCAACAATGATCAGGACTAGGAGGATATTATGAAAATGAAAACATTCATGGTGGCCTAAAAGAAAATGAAGTACTTAGGAAATAACCTAGCCAAAGAAATGAAAAACTTCTACCAAGAAAAATATAATACTCTGAAAAAGAAGACTGAAGAGGATATCAGAAAATGCAAAGATATCCCCTGCTCCTTGATATTGTCAAAGTGTCCATAATCCTTGAAGTGTTACACAGATTCAATGAAGCTCCAATCAAAATACTGACAGCATACTTTACGTAACTAGAAAAACAACACTAAATTTCATATAGAATAAAAGAGACCCAGAATAGCAAAAGCAATTTTGGGCAATAAGAGCAAAGCAGGAGGCATAGAAATACCTGATTTCAAGCTATTCTACAAAGCAATATTCACAGAAATGGCATAGTACTGGAACAAAAACAGTTACATGGATCGATGTAAGGTAATTTAGTGTGTAGAAACTTCCCCTGACACGTTCAGCTATAAGATCTTTGACAAAGGTGCCAAAAGCATATGTTTAAAGAAAGTTAATCTATTAAACAAATGGTGCTGGGAATACAGGTTATCTATTTGGAGATTGAAACCCTTGTCTCTTACTATAAACTAAGTTAAAAATTGATCAAAGATGTAAAGTCAAAACAAAAAGATTAAACATATTAGAAATTAAAACAGGTAAAACACTTGCAGAGGTATGTGGAGGAAAATGTTTTCTAGGCAGAACCACAATTGCAAAAGAAATATTAACAATAATCAACAAATGAGACTATATCAGACTAAAAAGCTTCTGTGTAGCAAAAGAATCAATCAGTAATATGAAGAGATGAACCACAGAATGGGTAAAGATTTTTGCCATGTACCCTTCAGACAGAACACTAATATCTAGAACATAGAAAGAAATAAAAAATATTAAACCATCTAAAATTAAAGACCTGGTCAGGAAATGGGCCACAGAAATGAGCAGATACTTCAGGGCGGAAAAAATACAAGTGCTCAACAAATATATAAAAAAAGCTCAGCATTTCTGGCCATTGGGGATATGCAAAATTAAAACAATGCTAAGATCCTATTTTACTCAAGAAAGAATGGCAATCATTAGGAAATCAAATACTAACAAATGCTGGCAAGGTAGTGATGAAAAAGTAACTCTCCTTCATTGTCGGTGTAAATGCAAACTAGTATGATCAGTATGGAAATCAATATGGAGATTTCTCAAAGAATTGAAATCAGAAGTTCCATATGACCCAGCTATCCCCCTGTTAG
>RJWM01009791.1:34394-66625 GCA_004363535.1 Dasyprocta punctata | reverse complement strand
AAAAAAAAAAAAAAAAAAAAAAAAAAAAAAAAAGAATGTGGGCAAGACTTTTATCTTGCTTTGGCCAGTAGAATGTGGCAGAAGTGAGTGACATCACGCCAGTGTGGAAGTTATGCTTCATGAGAGCCTGCTCACTTTCCCTCCTCCTCTTGGAACCTTGCCCAGATGTCATGTGAGCAAGCCAAATTTAGCCTGCGGGAGGGGGAGAGACCACAGAACAGAGATGTTCTATTTCAGTTGGGGCGAATCATTTTAGAATGGCCAACCCACAACCAATCCAGCAGCTGACTTCAGTTCTCAGAGAAAACACATCCCAGGCCAAGTGAACCACTAGATGAGCCCTGCCCAAATTGCCAAACCAGGGAATTTTAAGCTGCATTATTTTAAGTCACTTGTTTTGGAGTAGTTTCTTGTACAGCAAAAGTTAATTGCTACACCCTTCAGTGAAAACAAGGTACTTCCAGAGTAAATTCCTTTATTGCACATGCTCCAAACTTCAAAAACCGTGCTTTTAGAATCACTGCATAATCAAACTTGTATATGACAACATGCGCCAGGTAATTTATAAACCTGGACCTTTGAAAGAACAACTGGCCGTATTATTTGCTCAGTTTCACCTTGATTGGCTTACTTAAAGTCAACGGAAGCTGAGTATCATCATTATAAACTTTTAGTATGCAGAGGAAAAAAGGAGCTCAGGTGAAAGTTTCACTTCAGTAAGACAACTGGGAAAGATGTGCTCAAGGAAGTTTTTGAAGTTCAAAATCATACTGTAGGGTTGGATGTGTAACTGAGTGGCAAAGTGCTTGCCTAGCATGCATGAGGCCCTGAGTTTCATTCAGAGATCGGGAGGAGGTACCGTAGGGAAAAATTAAACCCAGGATAGATGCACTATGGTTCAAGCTGGGGGTGGGGAGAGTGTTTCTAATGAGCATTAAGTCCAAGTCGACAGAATTCCAGTGCAGGCCCTATAAGCAATCTGCTTGTAAATAACCTATATAACCAAGGTCATTACTGGCAAGTGGCCGCTCTCCTGTAGACTTCTATGAATCTGGACTGCCATGAGAGCTGAGCGGCATGTGTGTTGTGCAGCTGACAGGGCAGCCAGGCAGATAACATGGACTGCAGCTGAGCTGCTAAGCTGTTGGACACCTAAATAAAAACACATCAGGACATTCCCATGACTCCACCTCTCCTCCTTGGACTGCCTCCCAAGTGAACCTCTGCAGTCTATACTAGTGGCAAGACAGATGCTCCCAGAGATTAGTCTGTTTCTGTAAGAGCCTCAGAAAGGTAGCTTTCCTCCAAAGGCATGCTTTATTTCAGAATTCAGACTAGCAAAGAAAGAGAAGGCTATGGTTTCTAAAACCACGTATTTAAAAAGGTCAGGAGCACTTATGATTGTGAGACTTTCTGCAGAGTAATATGTAATAAAGGCCAAGTTCACTTGTGATTGTGAGTGGATTGAATTTAATAACTCCTGATGGAGACACTGTACATGAAAGTCTGGGCCAGGTCGAGTGGTCATCTTGAACACCACAATTATTTAGATGTGCCAGAAAACCAATGCCGATCTCATTCATTGAGCAAGACTCAACCAATCCCAGGCTGACACAGCAAATTCCAAGCTGACACATCCATGGGTCAGAGCCATTGGCTGGCAGGTCCATCTGGCTTACTACACATGGCTAAAAGTGAGGCTAGGCCAAATACTATGCTGAAAGCTTCAGAAAATTTCCAAAAACACAAGTGGCATCCAGACCATTCTCAACCTAGAGGAGGCTGCTAGTCTGATGAAGTCCTCTTGTGGACTGAAAACTTTTAACATGAGCAAAGGACTCCAAAACTGTGGTTTTCATACAAGCAGCACCAGTATTATCTGGAAACTTGTTAAGAATGCAATTGTGAAGCCTCACATAAGATCTAGTGAGCTGGAAACTCTGTAGCTGGGACCCAGCAATCTAGTTTGTCAAGCCTTCCAGGTGATTCTGATGCAGGATTAAGTTTGAGAAGCACCATTATTTTTTTGTTTTTGTTTTTGTTTTTTTGTGGCATCAGGGATCCAACTCACAACCTCGCGCCTGCCAGACAGGCGCTTAAGCCACTGAGCCAAACTCCCGACCCTAGTTTTTCGAGGCAGGTTCACATTATGTAATTCAGGCCGGTCTTGCACTCACATTGTAGCCCAAGCCAGCCTCAAACTCACAACGCTCCTCCTACCTCAGCCTCCCAAGTGCTGGGATTAAAGGCGTGCACCACCATGTCTGGTTGAGAAGCACTGTTAATAGGCAGTCGTGATTGCCCTTGTTGTTGGAATACACTTCTAAGTCTAAAATGGTGAGGCAGATCACGCTTAGTACTCTTCAGACTAAGCAGGATTCTCATTTCCCTGCAAAGCCTTAACTTGAACCCTATATCTGAAAGTTAAACCATACCCATAGGGAACATTTCACAAATGTCAGAGACTTTCTAGTTGATGATGATCACTCACACAGTTACCAAATACAGCCAAAAGAGGTTAGGGGACCCTAGTTTCTGTTAGAAGACACCTAGTTGATCGTGTCATATGCTGCTTCTCAAACTTAAAGGTACACAAAAATAAGAATTGTTTTACATGCAGGTTCTGATTTAGTAGGTCTGGAATGAGGCTTCCAGGTGATAGCCAGGCATGGTGGCACATACCTGTAATCTCAGCACTCTGTTGGTGCAGGTAGACTACAAGTTTGAGCCCAGCCTGGAAAACTGTCTCCAAAAAAAATTTTTTTTAAAGGGCCAAGGACATAGCTCAGTACAAAGACCCTGGGTTCAATCCCCAGTACTGCCAGCAGTTTTTCCCCTATGTGATACTAATGCTGTTGGTCTAGGGCCGTACTTCGGCCCTGCAAGGCTCAAACCCCCTAGCCAGTAGTTCCCCAACCTGGCTTTGCCGCAGAATCATGCAGGGAGCTTTGGAATAAAGACTTCTAAGTTTTGTAAGCTTCACTGCAAACCTTTTTTATCCATAGTGCTGAGGATTGAACCCAGGGCCTTGTACATGCTAGACAAGCATTCTACCACTACACTACATGCCCAGCACCCCCCCTTTTTTTTTTACCTTGCTGGGCTTGAATTTATGATCTTCCCACCTCAGCCTCCCAGAGTGCTGAGACTATAGGTGTAGGTAACCACACCTATCTCACCACAAATATCTTGAGTTAGAACTTCTCGCATTCTGCATATCTAGAATTTTACAAAGCTCCACAGGCAATGCTGATAGAGTGAGTTTCTGGCTGCCTCTGAGTTGGCATTTGTGAATCACGTGCCTGCCAAGTTACGAGGTCTTGCAGCTTCTACTACTTACACCATTCGAGGGAAAGGGGCTGAACATATTCACAGATAAGCACAAATCGTGCTCGTTACATTTGGGCCTTCAATCCATTTTGGGTTAATTTTTATATGTGGTGTATGTGTTTGTCTAATGCCATTCTTTTGCCTATGGATTCAGTTTCCCAGGACCATATGTTAGACTATTCTTCCCTGTTGAAAGGTCTTGACACCGCTGTTGAAAATAACTGTATACAGTATGTGAGGGTTTATTTCTGCACTCCCCATTTTATTCCATCGGTTTATATGTCTGTTTTTATTCTAGTACCACTGTTTTGATTACCACGGCTTTGTAGTGAGTTTTGAAATTTTAAAAAACTGAGTTCTCCAATTTTGTTCTTTTTATCAAAGATGATATTGGCTAATCAGAGTTCCTTGAGGTCATATCAATTTTCAGATTTTTTTATTTCTGCAAAACAATCATTGGGCATTTATATTATTTTAAAATTTGTTTTCTTAACTAGCACAAAAAGTCATAAAATACTGGTTATACACATTAATAGGTTTCATTTGAGCATGTTTATACATGCACATCACACAGTTTAGTCATTCCTCCCATCACCCTCATACCCCACCTTTCTCCCCATTTCACATTTGTGGGGAATTTCAAGGCATATAACGTATTTTGAACATATTCATCCCTTCATTATTCACCCTTACACCTCTCCTCTCATATTGCCTTACTCTTGTCTGATAATAATCTCCCTTTTACTTTCTTGTCATCTTTTTTTAGATTCTACATATTAGGGAGAACATGATATTTGTCTTTCTGAGTCTGGCTTATTTCATTCAACATTATCTCCATATCCATTCATTTTTCTGCAAATGACATCATTTTTGTACTTTTTCATAGCTAAAAAATACTCCATTGTGTATATATGCCACATTTTTTATCTATCCATCTGCTGATGGCTACCTAGGTTGGCTCCATATCTTGTATATTATGTATCATGCAGCGATAAATGTGGGTATGCAGGTACCCCTACAGCATGCTGAATTTAATTCTCTTGTGCATATACCAAGGAGTGGGATAGTTGGATCAAATGGTATTTTTAGTTTTTTTAGGAACCTCTATACTGTTTTCCATAGTAGCTGTGCTAATCTATTTATTTATTTGGTACCAGGAATCGAACTCACTACCTCACGCTTGCCAGGTAGGCACTTGTGCCACTGAGCTGTATCCCCGGCCTAACTGTGCTAATTTGCAGTTCCACCAGCAACATAGAAGGGCAAACATTTATCTTTTCTTCCCTATTCTACAACAGAACACTGGAACATTTACTCCTATCTCCACGATCAATCTCTCCCCACCTCCTCTCCTGTGACTCTTCCCCATCCTCTGGTAACCACCATTCTACTCTCGCCTTCTGTAAGATCAACATTTTTTTTAGATTCCACATATGAGTGAGATCATGCCACACTTGTCTTTCTGTGCCTGAATTATTTCATTTCACGTAATAATCTTCAGGTCCACTCATATTGTCACAAATGACAGGACTTAATACTTTTTTATGGCTAAACAGTATTCCGTTGTGTATATGTACCACATTTTCTTTTTTCATCCATTAGCTGGTAGACACCTGGAGCGGCTCAGGATCTTAGCTACTCTGAGTAGTCCTGCCATCATTGGAATTTTGATTGGGGTTAGTTGCATTGAATCCAAAGATCATTTTGTATAGTATGTGCTTTACAACAGTATTAAGTGTTCCAATTCATAAACATAGGGTCTTTCCATTTATTTTTGTCTATAATCTCTTTCAACATTTTTTGTAGTTGTCAGTATGTCTTTCATTTTCTTATGTTTACTCCTAATATTTTATTCTTTTTTGTGCTGCTGTAAATAGAATTATTTTCTTAGTTTCCTTTTTACATTGTGCATTTTTAGTATACAGGAACACAACATTTTGAGGAAGGTTCCAACCAGAAGACAACTAGCCCGCCTTCCTGGTGAGTGGCGCACAACTGGTGCAGACTCCAGGAAGAGAAAGATGTGTGCCTCCCGTGAGCCTACTGGCTGCAGGCTAAGAATCAAGGACACCCCCCCACCCCCAAAAGCAACCTGCTGGTTCGGAGGACCAGCTAAGTTGATAGCAACTAAGGTACATAAAGCAACTAAATGCTTGTATTGTTTGGTTGATTTTGCAGGCCTGGGGCCGGCAGTCTGAGCATCTCTTGGGAAGATGACAGTGTGCAATGTAGCAAATATGGGGGATTCTCTTCTGTCTTGTCTTTGAGGCCCACTATTTTTCTCATTGTTTTGCTTTATTCTGATTAATTTTTTTGCTTTATTTCATATTCTGTTTTGATTGGTTTTATTCTGTTTTGTTTTTGGTTTGATTTCACTATACCTGATGGAATGGTCAACTATTGTGAAGATAACAAGATATACTATAGTAGCTATTGTTTTCCTAGTATCTTGCTTTGAAGTTCTGTACCAGTTCTACTGCTTTGTTTTGATTGACTTTGTTCTGTTATGTTTTGTTGGCTTTTACTATCTCTAAAATGAAATTAAAAAAAAAAAAGAAACACAACTTTTTGCCTCTCCTTCCCTCAATTACTGTCTTCCTTTGTGTTTGTCTAAATTTTTGTAGCTGCACATCTTCATTTTCTTTTTGTACATATTCTGTAGGTATTTTGTCTGTGGTTACCATGGGGCTACATATAGTATCCTAAAAATACAAAGATTTATTTTAAATTAAAACCCACTTAACCTATATTGCATACAAAACTCTGCTTGTGTATACTTCTATCTCCCATATCCTTCATATTATTTATATTTCAAATTATATATTTGTAGATTTGTGAACCCATTAGCATATATTTATTATTATTTTTATGCCTTGTCTTTAAAACCACCTAGAAAATAAGGAGTTACTAACCAAAACAATAATGACACTGCATTTATATTTGCTCACATGTTTACCTTTACTGGAAATCCATATATCTTCATGTGGCTATGAGTCACTGTTTAGAATTCTTCTATTTCCCCCTGAAAGTAGAAATACTTTTATATTCACCTTTAGCTTTCTTGTAAGGTGGGTCTAGTATTTATGGATTCTCAGCTTTTGTTAAAATAAGGATGTACCCCAACTTGATTTTTCTTAAGTAATTCATCAACATGTCTATTACATAGGTAAAATCCTTTAGGTTTACCTTCCTAATAGACCCTGTAGCAGATATCAAAGTAGTTCAAGCTGTGGTCCTACATTTCTTACAAGGCAGGTGAATTGATCAGTAAAAATCCTGCCAAGGTATCACATTTGTAGTTGTCCCTTGAGTGAGGCCTTTAGAAAAGTTTCATCAGACCTGGAATCACAAGGTCTTAAGACCAGAAGGGACCTTAGACATTTCCACAAAGATATCATTTTTAAAAGTCAAGTATCTATTATTTGCCTTCCTTTTAAAAATGTTGCCTTAAGAGAACCCTGAACATTAAACTTACACCAAAGCATGCTTCCTCATTCAAGCTTTTAAAAATATTCTAAATATATGAAGTTCTTGGCTTTTTGCCCAGAATCTTGTCTTTTAGGATAGAAGTTTAGGATAAGTGACACTTCCAATTTTAATTTCTCACTGAAGAGAGCCTCTCCAACTCACTTCAATAATAGAGTAGTTACCTGGGGCAGGCAGCCTGGGGATTTCACAAAAGGCTGAAAATGTGCATAGCTGATAATTAAAGTCCTCGTCCATCTGACCTAAATCTTTCTTTGGCTTTTGTGAGATTTTTTTCCCTATACAGGTAGAATCCTATTTTAACAAGCTTCACAAGACACAAAAATTGCTAGGTTTATCCTAATCCTTAAAAGGGAAACCTACAGTTGCAAGGTGTTAGAGAAGAGACAATTATTGGTGGTTTTTTTTTTTCATGAAGCAAATGCTTGTTATTGTACTTTCTTTGCAAACAATAGAAGTGGGGGAATCCTGGGGGAGTCGTGTAGTGAAGACATGTATAGGCTATTCCATAGCAAAAGTATTTGGGAAAGAATATACACGGTTGGCTTTCTTCTATACAGTGGTATGGAAAGCCCATGAAGTCTCAAAATATCAATTTAGAGTGTAATTTTCCTCATAAAAACCTCTGTGTTCTACAAAAGAATCATTACCTTCTTAGACTCTTGTCATCTCTGCTTATTTTCATTACTAGCACTAGGAGTTGGCTTTTTGTTTTTGTTTTTGTTTTTGCCCTGAGTTGGGGGACAAGTATGTTTTAGCTTCATAGGAGTCCCTGCTCTGAGGTGTAGAAGCTGAGTGTTTGTTCAGGTACAATGAGTGTAGGCAAACAAATGGGTATCTCCCTCTGCACATCCACCTGATAGGGACTGAAGCTCAGACTCATGTCTCAGCAAAACTGCAAATCGTAGCTGGGTGTGGTGGTGCATACTCATAATCCCAGTACTTTGGAAGCAGAGGCAGGAGGATCTCCACAAGTTTGAGGCCAGACTGGGCTTCGTAGTGAGTTCAAGGCCAGCCTGCACAACATAGCAAGACCCTGTCTTAAAAAAAGTACAAATCGTTACATGGCATAGACATCCTGGATTTCTTCTAAATGTAGAAGTTGCAACTGTTAAGCCCACAAACCCCAAAGGCACATTATATTTGAAAATATTTCAATGTTTTGAGAATTTATGTTATGGGTAATTTTAGGGGAAAATTTGTTTTAGTGAAGCCACTTGAGGTGGAAATTAGATACATGTTAGCGAAGACCGTATGTTTCAAAATGTAAAGCCAACAAATTTTGGCTTTAGTCACAAGGCAGTGAGAGTGAGTAGTGACAGTTTTGAAAGTGATGTTATCAGAAATTGTAGATAGTGTTCATTTTTATTGATTGAGTTCTGTGCTTTTAGTTAGTTTGTTTGTTTGTTTGTTTGTTTGTTTGAGACAGGGACTTGCTATATAGTCCAGGCTGGCCTTGAACTCATAATATCCTCCTGACTCAGCCTCCCAAGTGCTGAGACAACAGGCATGTACCCACTATGCCTGGTAAGTTCTATCTTTTACAAAGTGCACGAACTGCATATTTCTGAATTTGGTTTTAACTCCGGACTCTGAATGTTTCTAAAACTGTGCCATCATCCTTACTCATTTTAATATAATTGTTCCTAAGATGATTCTTCCCATACTCTGACCTCTTAATTCCTTTTTCTGTTCACCAATGATCTTGTCCTCCAAGTTGTTTTAACCTCTCATTCCAGTATCTTGCCATCAACACTCTCCAGTAGAAACTCCATTTCACGTCTCCTACTCTAGGCACCATTTCATTACTCTCCAGCTCGCTTGTGCTAGAATCCCAGTTCCATGAATCCTTCAACCTCATGAGACTTGTAAGTTTATCATCTTTACACTAATGCTCAGCACCTCAAATCTTCACTCCCTCATGACATTAAATTCTGCCACCCACCATAAAGCCATTCCCTTGTCTACATACTCAATTCCCCTTTGTCTCCATTTTCTGTTGGAAGGAAAGAAGGAAGGAAGGAGAGACGGAGAAAGGGAGGGAGGAAGCGAGGGAGGAAAGGAGGGAGGGAAGGAGGGAAGAAGGAAGAGGAAGGAAGGGACACCTGGCAAAACCTCAACCTGGTTAAACCCACCTGTCTGCCAGCACTGGACCTGTGACTATGCTGCCCACAGTAACCAGTGAGAGGCACCAACTTCAGCCTACTGCTCTGCTTCAGTTCCAAGACCCAAAACCTCTAGGGAGCTCGGTGCGCTTCCTACATCATGCTGTCTTTCTCTAGGCCAGTGACCTTCCACACTCCTCAATGAAGATTTCACACTTTCTCTGTTTTATGACTAGTCTCCCTTAATATTGTCACTCTGTGGTGATTCACGAAAGATCTTGCTTCCTCTTCCACTGAAGCAATAACAGCAGTCAAGTCAGAAGAAAATTTCTCCATGCTACTGCAGCCAAATTTATAGCACTATCTGTACTTTCTCTCCTGTTATTATAGATGTACTGTTTCCCTATCTAATGTCATCCTTGCGAGCTAATATCCTGGGGTACCGGCTCCTCTTCCATCTCTATGCCACATATCAGGGCAGAAATTCTAGCGCTTGTCTCTTGATTGTTCTCATGAGTATATCATCAAATTTATGTTCCTTCTATCTAAAATACCAAGAGGTAGTGCAGTGAATGATAGCATGAAGGAAGGGAGAGATAGGAGGCCAAAATGTACTTTAAGAAGCAACTTGCACAATTCAGATGGAAGATGATGTAAGTTAAATTAAGACAATGCAAATGCAGAGTGAGAAGAAAAGAGATTCAGGACACATTCCCATGACTGAATTGATGGAGTTTGAGGTCCCATTGTACAGGAGTAGCAATGCAGTTGAAGGAAAAAATGGCATAAGGACACTGAGATGACCCTGCCCAGGTGGAATGCAGAATTGAGGAACATCTTCAATCAAGAAAGAGCAAAATCAAATTGATTTGAGCTTGTATGAGTTTGAAAAACTGTCATAATGGAGCTCTACCTGCCTCTCTTAACAGAAATTTACTTTCTCCCTACTTTGGAAGATAGAAGATCAAGATGTTGGCAGGATTCATTTTTCCTCAGACCTCTCTCCGGATGACCTTGAGAGTCATCTTCTCTCTCTGTTTTCACATGATCTTGCCTCCATACAACTCTGTGTCTTGACGACTTTTTCTCAGGAGGACACCGACCAGATTCAATTAGGCCCTATCCTAATGTCCTTGTGATTTAACTGTCTCTGTCATGGCCTTATGCAGTCACATTCTGAGGTACTAGGACGTGGAATTTGGTGGCTGGGTTTGGGGGATATGTTTCAATGCATAACAGGTCATATATTGGGTGAAGTGTCCGTGAGGCTCATAGAAGAAACAACTTATAGTTAGTGAGCTAGCATTAGAGTTGGAACTGTTCCCCCAGATAAAGAATGAATGAGAGTGCCAAGGAAATACTATTGGGAAGAATGGGGCCAAGGATTGATTGACCCTCCTGGAAGGCTTGTGGTTGATTGACATTAAGAGAAAAAACACCAGGACATAAAAAATTTAATAGGCTATCAGAGGCCATCTAGTAGAGTAAGGAATAGCCTTAACTTCTAGAAGTGAGTAACAGCACGTTTCAATAGCTTCCACTTTAGTACCTGCCCTGGCCATCTCCCAGCCTCTGTTATTTCTATCTCAACTAGTAAGTGCTGGCAACACCACCTTTTATCCCTTCTCTTTCAGTATCACTGTACCACATTGATAAGTAGAGCTACATCCTAAATTGCTTTAATTCTATTTTGAAGTACATTATGCAGTTAAATGAGAAACTCACAAGGTGCCATTTGAGCAGCACCAGTAGATGAATGTTCATGACCCACACTTATATACATACACACATCCTGGTTACAGTTCCCTCATGTAGTTCCTGGAGGGGCTGTGAAAGGTGTGCAGCCTTTGGTAATTGCAGACCACTGACAAATGACCCTTTTCCTCCAGTGGGTCCAAAGCAGGACTCAACTGAAGAGCGCAGGGGCAGAAAATGTTTTCATACTCAGAATTATGTTAGTTTCATCAAGGAATATGTATTCAGCAAGGCTGTGCCTTGTGATAATTTTACCTGGACTGCCACTCAGTGGCCATTTGGAGAAATACTCAGAAGAAAGCTGGCACTTCTATTAACTCCAGTGTCTTTAGGGATGGCTAAATATGAATGTTGGAACTATATTTTACATTTTTCATTGATGTAAGCATGCAGAAATCCATGTTAGCCTTACTACCTTTTAAGCAGTAACAGTTTTTAATGATAGCTCTTAACAATCATCTGACTCACTGGTGTATTTGTTTAAAATTCTCATCATGAATATTTTCTAGAGGTTAAGAGGAACTTGAAGGTTTTATCCGTATGCATTTTCTCTTTCAAGAGCCTCCCACACTTAGGTTCTGTGAGTCCACTTGTGTGTGCCTCCCTGCCTCTTCCTTGAGGACAGCTTTTGTTGATGTGCTTTTTGGGCTCTTATCAGCCCATCTGTTAAAAAAATTCTAAAATGACAACTTCACTGAAAATCTCTTAATTTCTTAACTTTGTGGAAAACTCTAAAGCAAGTTTTTAAACTCACTTTATTGCCAAAAATTTTTTTTAAAAAAGCTTTTCAGATATATTTTATTGTTGACATTGGTAAAAATATCAGTGTTTGTTTCATTGCAGGAGTTTCATAAAACTCTAAGGACAAACTTTACAACCAGCATCCATGATTTTATTACTTCCACTGGCTTCTTGTCTCAAAGTAAAAGCCAGATACTTCACTGTACATTTTACAAGATTCTCCATGGTCTGACCTACTGTTACCTCTCTGATCTCATTTCCTGCTACCACTCTTCCCAGTCTGATCTAGCCATACTGACTGACCCACCTAGGATATTGTCCCCCAACCCCAGTGCCTCCTCCTTTGTCTCAAGTGTTGCCTTCTCAAGAAGGCCTTTTGTGACCACCTCATTCAAGGGTGGTCACCCGATCCCCTATGTCAGTTTTTGGTTTTTCTCCAGAGAACTCCGTATTATTCTACATATTTTTCTCATTGCTTTACTGTCTCACTCCCTGTTAATAGAATTTAGGCTTCAAGGTGGCAGGAATTTTTGTCTGTTTGTTTATAAAACTATAAGGGCCGGGAGTTTGGCTCAATGGCTTAAGCTCCTGTCTGGCAGAAGCAAGGTGGTGAGTTTGATCCCCAGTGCCACACACACACACAGACACACAAAAAAAGATATATATATATATATAGGAATAAAACTATAGCCTTAGTGTCTAAAATAGTGTATAATGCATAGTACATACTCAGTAAATATTGAATAGATGAATGAGTGAGTGAATACGGATGCAAATGAAGTTAAGAGAAATGCAAACCTGTTTTATATTTATAAGGGCTATTTTCTTCTCTTTTTGCATTAAAATAAATAATTGTCTGACTTCAATGACTCGATGAATCTTTACCAGTCTTTTTCTGGTGAACTCCATGTAACCCTTGACATCAAGTCTGTGACATTCTCTCAGACCATCCCCTACTCCAAGATTAATAACTTCATCTGTTATTCCATAGTACACACACTTTGGTGTCAGGATTTGCTATTCTATAACTATACTAATGATGATAATAATAACAACCATTTTATAACTATTAGCAGTGGTAGTATTGATTCATATGTGAAGCCCTCTAGAATAAAAGCTGTTTTATTTACCTCTACAGCCTCCACGTATACTGCATTACCTGTCACATATAAGGTGCTTAATAAATATTCAATAAATAAATGGATGAATCATTAAATAAATGAATTCATGAATCAATAAACAAACGATGAAACCTTGTTAATGCAATGTCCCTGTCCACACTAAATAGCTGCTTACATATTCCAAAGGACTACCACTCTCGTCACTGCCCCTTCAAACTGGCAAAGACCAATTTCCTGGACCACCCACTGTACTGCTTTATTACATCCTGTTATCAGTAGGAAATGTGCGAGAATGGTTTTTCCAGTAGCGAGGATGGCTTATAAGCAGTAACCGGGAATTCAGCTGTTTAGAATATAGTTCAAAAGGAGTCCAAGTTCATGGATGTTGTTTTCATGTAGGCCAATTTGCTTAATTCTGAATTCAACCCATTAAAATGCATCCCTAACTCTAACCAGGTGACTTGTCAGTGTGCACCAACTGTTACAAGTGCGTGCCACATATGAACTTTGGAGAACTGGGTGAAACTTGCATAGAAAATTACCTGATCAGTTGACAGTCTTTCAGGAGATTCACAGTGGAATTGGGCACCAAGACCCCCATATAGATCTCCTGGTTCCCTGAAAGTACTATTAAAAAAAAAAGCTGTCTCAAATGACCATGGGGTTGAGCATCCTTTGAAACCTGCCGTGGTTGAAAGGAGTGCTCCCCAAAGGTCCATATATAAGGGCTTGGTCCCCAAAGAAGGCAGTATTGGGAGGGTCATTAAAAGTGGAGTCTAGTGGGGGGCTGGTAGGTCATTAAAAGCATGACCTTGAAGGGAGCAGTGCACCCCTGCTGATCCTCTCTCTGCCTCCTGGCTTGAGATGTGAGCACTCACTCTGACATACACTCCTGCCATGAAGCACCATCCTTACAGGAGGTCCAAGCACATGGGGCTGCTTTATCTCAGACATGAAGCTCCAGAACCATGAGCCGATATAAATCTCTCCTTGCTTTATAAGTAGCTTATGCCAGGCATTTCACGAGAGTGACACAAAGCTAACTAACACAGAGACATTTTCAGCACAGAAGATTGGTGTGCTCAACTGCTTCCATTGTTTGAAGTGGAGCGCTCAGTCACCCACGGCCACAGTGCAGCCCCTGGCTGTGAAGCAGTTTCTTTTGAACAAAACCATCAATGGTCTGTCTCAGCCACCTGATCTGCCTTGCAAATGATAAAGTCTTTCTCCTGCTACTTTAAGGTGGAAGAGATGTTCAGTACACACCTGTAATTCCAGCATTCTGGGAGATGAAGGCAGGAGGATCACAAGTTGAGCCCAGCCTGGTCAAGTTAGTGACTTAGTGGGATTTTGTCTGAGAACGAAAATAAAGGCCTGCAGATATAGCTCAGTGCAGAGGCCCTGGTTTCAATCCTTATTAAAAAAAAAAAAAACAGAGAGAGAGAGAGAGAGAGAGAGAGAGAGAGAGAGAGAGAGAGAGGGAGATGTCACTGCTGTACTGGAGCCTCTCACAGATATGAAGAATAATATCCCGAAGTTGAATTTGACTGAAACACATAGGCAAGTTAAAAGGTTGGGAACAGCCTTAAATAATCATCTTCGAGGGACTAGTCTATCTCCAGCAGGAGATCATATACCTACCCCTCACTGAGAGGAAAATGAACCCAGTACCAACTCCAACTGGCAAGCGATACAAAACAGATTGAGTCTGAAAACGAAAATCACTCCCTTAAAGTAAAAAGTACCGTGATGCCAGTAGCAAATGATTCCTAACAATCTTTAGGCTACCCAGCAGCAATGTGAATTAATAAAATGCAGTGGTATCTTGCCAGCTTGTAACATGGCCATCTCATGGTGCCTAAGGTTGATGAAGCTCTGTCAGACCGCGAGAGCTAGGAAATTAGCAAGATGTGAATTCTTAGAGGAAAGCAGAAACAGATCCAGTTCCCTGTGGTGTCAGTATATAGGGTCCAAGCAAATGAGCCCAGCAGAGTGTGGGGGTTGCAAAGATGGACAAGAGTTACCCTCATGTAGAATGGTGCCAAAACACGCTGGGTTTGTTTCAAGACACGCTAGTGAATAACGAGCCTGTGACATCAGGGGCTTGGTCCAAAAGAGAATAGACAACCCTGTAACAATATATACTCATTAAGTTCAATTTGGTGAGGTTTCATCCCCATGTGACTTCATTCATATTGTCTTGTTATTGATTTGTGGCCAGAGTTAAGTAGAGCTCTTTTTACAGCTAGCACATTTTGAAGTGCCACCCACAAATAGGAAAATATGCAAATGTGATGTCTTCTAAAGTGCTGCAGTTCCACAGTGAAATTCTCTGTGCCTATTAAAGATGGCAAGAATGTGGACTTTGTTGATCTATGGAAATGTGTATGCACAATAATGTTAGGTGAAATGGTGTGTACACATTGGTTACAACTCTGCAGGAATCCACTCTGTACATCAGCCAAGATCCTGAGCGAACATGAAATGACACAAATAGAATCAAATATCCATTAGGTTGAGTTGTTGCTTAAATGAGAGGGATAAAAATCATTGCTGTGGTTTCAATCCTGTGTAGCAGTGAAGCACGTACAGAAATCTGAATCCATCAATTCCAGAAAGGGAATAAACAGTGGAGAGATGACATAGTGAAACAGGAAACAAAAGGACCTGCCTCAAATCACAATGCTGAAGCTCTGATGGGCCAAAGCAGAATTTTAATTCTACTTTAAACTAACTGGGTGTTTTTGAGCATACACATTCTGTTTGAACAGTGCTTCTTTCCTTTGAGTCACAGGGGACTGTTTACATATGCCCATACTTCAAGTTGTGTGTGGAGACCCATTTTGCAAATAGACCTCAGGAGGAATTATGATTGGTTAAAAAGTGTTAAACCCAAACCACAAAGCCTTGTTTTTGTCTCAAGAGAGGAGAATGGAGGCCCTGCCAGAGAGGTTAGGATACCCGGGAGACTACAACAATCATGCAAATGCCACCTACCTAGCCTTACTCACAAGTGGATGGTGGGCAATGAAACCCAAGCCGTGGCTTTGCTCCTCATATTACTGGGACATGCCTGTCCTATTACCAAATGGCTTGGGCAGACAGATGGTTGTACATGTGCAGGAGCCATGACAATGGCTAATCCACTTTACTATTGTTTTCCCTGGCTAGTGGTCACTTATTTTTTCTGCACTTTTATCAGAGGAAGCAAAGTTGGAGAAGAAATGCAGTTCCCATACCTGCATTGCAGCTGTCTGGCCCTCACTTGCACAGCAGTAGCAGCACTAGGGGAATCCTGGATTGTTTGCCTGGGTTGGTTAGCAATAATTAAGGTCTGTGTGGTTTTTCAAAGGTGGGTCTTGATGTATTCTTCAAGCATTTTATCTGAAGGTAGGAATTTGTTAGCTAAATGGAAAGTTCTGGATGGTATGGGCTAGTCATGTCAAATCTGTATATCCCTTTCCTTGTTTGTGGCTTAGATCATCTATGCTTTTTTCTTTTGTATGTGTGTGTGTGTGTGTGTGTGTGTGTGTGTGTGGTACTGGAGACTGAAACCCAGACTTTAACACTGAGATCCATCCCCATTTCTTTGTTTGTTTATTATTTTTGTGACAGTATCTTGCTAAGTTGCTCAGGCTGGCTTGAACTTGTGATCTTCCTGCTTCAGCCTCCTAGATTGCTCAGATTATAGGTATGCTCTGTGCCTAGCTGTGCCATTTATTTTCTTCCCACCATCTGTAATACTGCACAGATGCCATGTGCTGCTTTAATGAGAAGGAACTAAAATACCAATAATAAAGAATCTCTCAGAATCAACACATAGTGGCTGTTAAGGGCACACCTCAGGCTACTATGAAATCGCTTGGAAGAACTGGTGCCTTCCTAGAAAAGTATTTGTAGCTTTTGTGAAGTTATAGTCTAAACCAGAGGTACCATTGCCTGAATGGCACCTTCAGTTATAATACCAACAATGAAGGCACAGGGGACAAAATTGAGATTTCTGTCATATTTAGAAGGAAAAAAGAGACAAATGTAATATCTTTGCTGGGGTTGTGGATTATGGCTTTACAGAACAATGTTCACATAAGTGAAACTCCTCTCTGTTGACCAATCCACACAAGCCCCATCCGGGAGGCACCTGCTGTACTGCCTGCAGCTGAGCCCTTGGCCGTGCTACATGCTCACGCTCAGTCTGCTTGGATGTGACTGTGTGGGAGGAAGCGGGGGCCACTGCCACGCTATATTTTATAGACTGTGAGGTCAGTGAGTGGCCGACCTGCTCTAATCTGAAAACAGAAATGAAACCCAAATCGGAACCAAGTAGCCTCTTGCAATGAATGTGTATACACTGCTCACTGAAGTCTCTGAACCAGGTGACAAAGCGATGGATCCAGTCCAAGGGGGCTACGGTAGGAGAAATTGCCTGGAATAATTACCTGGCTGGCATCACAGAGCCAGCATGTTGGGGAATCCAGTCCTGATATTTACCCTGGCACAGCTGTTGACTTCAAAGTGACAATCCTTTGTTCTATTTTGTTGACATGTAGACAAACCAAGGGATTCCAGGCAGACCATTTGCAAAGGCTCTCTTGTTGGAGACTTCTAGAAGGAGACATCAGCACTAAAGATTTCACATAGGTAGTGCAGTGTAAGAGCTATTATTTATTGAGCTTTTTTCTATGTGCCAAGCTGGCAGAGGAGATGGCACATTCAAAACAGGTAGGTAAGCAGAGTTTAATGAAATGACTGCTTTCAAAGGTATGATCAAGATTAGGGTAGCCAACAAGGGATGATGATCCAAGTATGAGTAAGAGAATATTATCATCCCTAGGCTGAGGGGCAAAAAAGAATTGGGGCTGAAATCAGCTGTTCTTAAAGCAAGCTCTGGATGGCTAAAGTAGAGATGCAGTCAGTCTACAGCCACGGGGCAAGGAGAAAGCTAAGTGACTAAATATCTGACCTCACTCTTCTTATGATTCCAGGTCTTCAGTTATGCCCTGATTGATCAAGCCAAGCCAACCAGAAGACAGAGTTGATGGGAGCCCACTGATGCAGTCCATTAAGATCACAGAGCTGGGGCTTGTGGAAACAATCTAGCACATTCCTATTTTGTAGGTGAGTCAAATGAGGCAAAATGACTTGCCCAGCAAGGAAGTGGTGGAGCTGAAAGTAGAACCTGAAACTATCTGACTGGAAATCCTATCCTCCATAAGCCTATCGGATTCATTTCTAGGCCTGTGTGCTAGTCACTTTTCTGTTATTATAACTCAACACCACAGACTGGGTAATTTATAAAGAACAAAGGTTTGTTTGGCTCCAGAGTCCAAATCACTTAAACAGCTAATGGGGTAAATACTATCTGGACAAATAAAGCAGAAAATACATAACGGTAAGTCAGTTTTTACTAAAAAGATCTTTATATCTATCAATTAGCACCTCTCCTCTGTTTGACTTTCAACTCTCAGCAACAAAAAGGGAAAAAAGGGAAAACAAACAAGTACACACACACACACACACACACACAGAGAGAGAGAGAGAGAGAGAGAGAGAGAGAGAGAGAGAGAGAGAGAGAGAAACATGGGGAAACTAGACAGTAAAAGATCCTCAATGTCTCCCAACTTTCCCAAGAAAGATACAGGGGACACCAATAGAGAAGAAAGCAAACACCAGGTATTAGACCTTTACAAATTGATTAAAGAAGAGTTAAAGAAACTTTAACTCTTTGAGTTCAAAGAGGACATGACCCAAAAGTTTATGGAATTATACACAGTGACCAATGTGGATTTGGGGGAAACAAAATCTTGGAAGAGAGGATCAAACTGGTTCTAAATATTAATAATAGATCTAAAAAGATATGGAATCCATAAAAAGGTATCAGACAGAAATAACAAGTATAAAAATTGTATAGAATTCATAAATAGCAGAAATGACTAATGTGAAGATAGGGTTTCTGAAATCAATAAATTATGTTGAATTACTCTGAGAAGCCATAAAAAAATAAGAAAACAGAAAAACACTAATCCAATAGCTACTAGACAACACTGAGACCAACATAAGGCTAATTGAAGTTAGAGAGAAACTAGAAAATGGCACACATGGAATAACAAATTTCTGTACAGAAATCATAATAGAAAACTTCTTATGTATGAGAAAAGAATTCAACATTCACGTAACTGAGGTTTACAGAACAACAACCGTGATGAAAAAATAAGTTTCCCATAGCACATTGAACTGCCAGAAGTCTACCCAAAAATTCAAGAATTTTAAAAGCAGTCAGAGAAAAGCAAAAATTCACATATAAATGTAGACTCAATAAAATTAAGCCAACTTCTCAACACAAACGTTAGAAGTCAAAAGAGCTTGGAGTGAAGTATTTCAAGCCTTAAAAGCAAATAACTTTCAACATAGACTAACATACCTAGCAAAACTTTCTTTCAAATTAGATGAGAGAAATAAAGACATATCATGAAAAAGAACAACTCAAGAGATTTGTGAAAACCAAACCAGCACTCCAGAAAATACTTGAGCACATACAGATATGATGAAACTAACAAAGCTAAAAATCCAGATGGAATGAACACTTCAAGAAAGATGTATAGAAAAACAAATTAAAAGTGGGGAAAAATAAATGAATCATCAACAACAGAGAAAGAGCATAGTAATAGGAATTAATCAACATCTCTTGGCAATAATTCTTAATATTAGTGACCTCAATTCCCCAACTAAAAAACACAAATTGGCAGAGTGGATCAGAAAATAGAATCCAATAATCTGTTGCATTCAAGAAACTTATCTAAACCAAAAAGATATTCATAGACTAAAAATCAGAGGGTAGAAAATGATAGTTCAGGCACCGGGACCCTGAAAAAAGCAAGGATAGCAATTTGACCATCAGACCAAGTAAAATTTAAGCTAAAACTTATCAGAATAGAAAAAAAGTCACTATATACTAGTTAAGGGAATACTCCAACAAGAAGAGATAATATCTGTAAATATATATGCACCAAATACTGGAGTACCTATCTTCATAAAGCAAATACTGAGGAACATAAAAGATCAAATAAGCATTAGCACAATCTTTGTGACCTCAGTACTCCACTTTCACAGAGATAGATAAACTAAACAAAAATCAATAGAGAAATATCAGAGCTGAACCACACCCTTGGACATATGGATGTAATAAATATCTACAGAGTGCTCTACTCTACTATAACAAAGTACACATTCTTCTCAGCAGTACATGCAACTTTTTCCAAGATAGATCACAACTAGCCCACAAAACCTGATAAAATAAATATGAACTAATTGAAATCACCCCTTGTATACTATCAGATTATTGTGCAATGAAACTAGAAATAAATCACAGAATAAAGCACAAAGAAGTGAGAAACACGTGGAAACGTAACAATATACCTCATAACACCCAGTGAATCACAAAAGAAATTAGGGCCACACCTGTAATCCCAGCACTCGGGAGGCTGAGGCAGGAGGATTGTTGTATGTTTGAGGTCAGCCAGGGCTACAAAGTGAGTTCAAAGCAGAACGAACTACATAGTGAATTCCTGCCTCAAAAATACAAAAAAAAAAAGAAGAAATTAAGCAATATCTGGAAGCAAACAACAATGCCAGTACAAAACACAAGAACCTATGAGACACAATGAAAGCAGTCCTAAGAGGAGAGTTTATTGCAATCAGTGTTCACACTAGAAAAACAAAGTGAGCTCAAAAGAATAACCTAATGAGGAAACTCAAGATACTTGAAAAACAACAGCAATCCAACCCCAAACCAAAACCAAGGAGAGAAATCATAAAGATCAGAGTGTAAATTAATGAAATGGAGACTAAAGTGCAAAGAATCAAAAAATCAAAGAACTGGTTTTTTAAATGAGTAAACAAAATAAATAAAACCTTAGGCAAACTTACCAAAAGAAAAAGAAAAAAGATTCACATCAATGCATTTAGATAGGAAAACAAGGTGAAATCATACCAGACATGATCAAAAGCTAGAAGATGTTAGTAACTACTATGAAACAACAAACTAGAAAATCTTGAAGAAACAGATAGATTTCTAGACTTATAGGAATTAACAAAACTAAACCAAAAAGACATGAAATGTTTGAACAATCCAATAACAAGCAATGAAACTGAGGTAGTAATAAAAACTTATAAACTAGAGAAAGCCCATGACATGATGAATTCACAGCTGAATTCTACAAAAGCTTTGAGGTCATTATATTGCCAATAAACCTCAAACTCTTAAACTGAAAGGGCAGCAGTGCTTCCAAACTCATTTCTGGAAGCCAGCATCACTCTGATCCCAAAGCCAGACAAGACCCAAATGAAAAAGAAAACTACAGATGAATCTTCTTAATAAATATAGATATGAAAATCTTCAACAAGATATTGGCTTATATAATCCAATACATCATCAAAAGGATCACGCATCATGATCAAGTTGCTTTCATTCCAGAGTTGCAAAGATGGCTCAACCTACACAAATCAATAAATGTAATGCACCACATAAACAGAAGCAAGAACAAAAACCACATGATCATACCAATAGATGTAAAAAAAACTTTTGACAAGATCCAATTCCCCTTCATAATAAAAAAAAACCCTGAAGAAAATAATATAGAAGGACCTTACCCAAAACTAATAAAAACAATTTATGACAAATGAATGACCAACATCATATTAAATGGGGAAAAGTTGAAGCTTTTCCTATCAAATCAAGAACAATACATGGTCCCTGTCACCACTCCTGTTCAACATAGTGCTTGAATTACTAGCCAGAGCAATCAGATAAGAGAAAGAAATAAATGTGAAACATACAGGAATGGAAGACGACAAACTCATCTGCAGATGACATGATATTCTACAAAGAATACCCAATGAGTTCCACCAAAAAAGCTTAGAATTAATATCCAATGTCAGCAATGTAGCAGGGATACAGAATCAACACACAAAAATCAATAGCATTCATGTATACCAATAATGAAGTCAATGAGAAAGAAGTTATGAACATACCATTCACAGTAGACACAAGAAAAATTAAACACATATGGATTAACCGAAACAATGAAGTGAAAGAACTCTGCAAAGGAAAATACAATACTCCAAAAAAGGGAGACTGAAGAGGCAAAATATGATATAAAATGAATAGATGTCCCTCGTTACTAGATAGGCACAACCAATATTTTCAAAATGACCATACTTTCCAAACTGACAAATAGATTCAGTGCCACCCCAATCAAAATACCAATGTGTTCCTCACAGAACTAGAGAAAGCCTAAAATTCATATGGAAGCTGAAGAGATTGAGAATAGCAAAAGCAATTCTGGGTAACAAGTTGAAAGCAGGAAAAGTCACATTACCTTGACTTCAGTAGACATGGTGGTGCACACCTGTAATTGCAGCACTCAGGAGGCTGAGGCCAGAGGATCACTATGAGTTCGAGGCCAGTTTGGGCTACATAGCGAGCTCAAGACCAGCCTGAATTACAAAACAAGACTCTGTCTCAAAAAAAAATAGATAGATGATAGATAGGTAGACAGACTGATTGATTTTTATACCTGACTTCAAATTACACTACAAAGCAATAGTGATAAAAATGGCACAAAACAGGTGTATGAATCAGTGGAACAGAATACAGGATAGAGGCAAAAATCCCCAAACACATTTCAACTATTTGATCACCAAAAATGGGATCGAGAACATACTTTGGAGGAAAGAGAGCCTATTTAACTAACAGTGCTGGTAAAATTAGCTATTTATATCCAAAAGATTGAAGGTGGACACATACTGTTCACTATGTATTCAATTAAATCAAAATGAATCAAAGATCTAAACATTAAAATAGAAACAATGAACCTAGTAGAGGACAAAATAGAGAAAACACTTGAAGTCATAAGTATAGACATGGACTTTCTAAACAGAACTCCAATTTCACAAGAAATAACAAGAAGAATCAACAAATGGGATTATATCAAAAGGCTTCTTCTGCACAGCAAGAGACAATTAGAGTGAAGAAACATCCTACAGAATGCAAAAAAAATTTTGCCAGCTATTCCTCAGAGAACTGATATCTAGAATATATAGCAAATTCAAAAAATTAGAACATGCAAAATAAAAGACTCAATAAAAAAACTGGCAAGTGAAATGAATAGATACTTCTCAGGAGAAGTACAAATGACCAATAAACATATGAAAAAATGTTCAACATCTTTGACCTTTAGAGAAATGCAAATTAAAACACTAAGAGTTCTTCTTACATCAGAAAGAATGGCTATAATAAAGAAATGAAATAATAACAAATGCTGGTATGGCTGCATTATAGAAGGAATCCTCCTACATTGTTCATGGGAATGTAAAATCATACAACCACTGCAGAAATCAGTATGAACTAATATTAGAAATTCTATTTGACCCAGATATTCCACTTCTAGGTATCTTCCCAAAAGAGTCAAAGACATCATATTATAGCCACACATACATACACTTGTTTATAACAGCCCAGTTCATAATAGCTAAATCTGAGAATAAGACTGTATATTCATCAACAGATGAATTGGTAAAGAAAACGTGGTATCTACACATAATAGAATATGACTCAGCTATATAAAGAAGGACAAATTTGAGACATTTATGGGGAAATGTAACTGTCTGTGAAATAAATCAGAGCTTAAATACCATATAGTACCTCTCAGTTGAGTAAGGCAAAGTGTAAATAAAATAAAAAATAAAGGGTTGATTGCAGGAAACATGGAGATAGATTTTTGGCCAATGGGGAGGCATCAAAGAGACTGAGGATGCGGAGGGAAAAGAGGAAGTAGAAAGTTTAAGATGTGTCATACCAAATACCCATAATGAAGACAAATGTTATGTTTTGTAAACATAAACTAAAAAGTAATATTGACAATAAGAATAAAAATGGGGAAAAAGAGCTTAGAGACAGAGGGAGGATGGTGAAAGGCAATAAAAAATCACTAAGATGTTTTATGTACACGTACCTACATACATAAGATGAATGAAAACTTCATGTACTGCCAACATGTACCAATAAAATAAAAATTTTAAAAATATGTATATAGGGACACATTTTTGTTTTGCCTCAGCCTCCAATATAACTTGGAGTAGCACTGGAAGATTCCGTAGTGGTTTTTTTTGTTTTGTTTTTTTGGGGCACCGGGGATTGAACTCACAACCTCGCACCCATCAGACAAGTATTTAAGTCACTGAGCCAAACTCCCAGCCCTGGTTTTTTGAGGCAGGGTCACACTATGTAGCTCAGGCCAGCCTTGCGCTCACATTGTAGCTCAAGCCAGCCTCGAACTCACAATGCTTCTCCTACCTCAGCCTCCCGAGTGCTGGGATTAAAGGTGTGCACCACCACGCCCGGCCAGATTCCATAGTTTAAAGTTTGATATTTTGTTCCCCATAGATGTTTTGGGATAATTTTTGTACCTATTGCATAAAAATGTTATTTTGGTACCTCCCTGAAATTTTGCCCCAGAGGCAAGTGCATCTACATACAGTGAGTGTTAATGGGGCCTTACTTTAGCCCAGCCCTGAGGGTTGAGGCAGTAGTTCTGAGGCTGAGAAAATATTTTTAAATGCCCTTATGATGTTTAATTGGATTAAAGAAGCAACTGAAATGGAACTTCAGTTTTGGTTTGTTTGTTTTGAGACAGGGTCTCATTATGCAGTTCAGGCTGGCCTGGAGCTCCCTTTGTAGCCCAGTTGGCCTCGAACTTACAACAGTCCTCCTGCTTCAACCTCCGGAGTGCTTGAAATGGAACTTCAAAAAAAATCACAGCCCACAGGAATCTGTTGGTATCTTACCAGAATATGGTAATTGTTATACACACACAGATGCTCATCATAAAAGTAGAAACAGCCTAAGAAACAATCCAAATATAAGAGAAGCGAAGTAGATTATGTCTCATCTACTGAAAGAACTAATATGCAATCATTACAAATGATGGCCATGAGGACTAGTTAGCACCATGGAAACTTCGTGACCCATAAGGACCCCACAAGGAGAACTTACTCTTCCATTTATAGCAGTCATCAATATAGTAACTTGATTTCTAAGATCAAGCTTTAATGGCAGATCTGGGTTTCAACCAGAGTCCAGTATCTCTCTGCTGTGTGACTTTGATTGAATCTTTTGATGTCTTTGAGCTTTATTTTCTCATCTGTAAAACTCAGTCTCCCCAACAAAGTTTTCATAAGGATCTTAGTAAAGCTTAATAGTGTAATATATGTAAAATTTTTAGAACTAAGTCTGGCATGTAGTAAATACCTGTATCACTGATCATATCCAAGAAGTTCTCCCTTGTGACCAGCATGGAAAAACAGAACTTTAAAAGTTAGATTTCCCCCCTGCCCTTTGGAAACAAGTGGCTCCTTCAAACTTCCTTAGGCCTAGGGCATAAATGCCACCCATACCTCTCTTCAGCCCAGATGAATGGATGGAATATGCAGATACTGGCCTGAGGAGGATAAAAATCCAATTTCATTTCTGCAGGCAAGGGAGGAAGATGTTGGGGTTTGGGAAATAAACCTGGATCTGTGTATTGTCTCATTTTACTCCCCCTCCTCACTGTTCCTTGCTGTGAAAGATCCTAATACACTGTACTTGGTGAGATGGTGATATGAGGCAAACAAGACCTCACATATCTCCTCCAAGCTAGCTTTAGATACACCCTTTTTTCTTTGGCCCCCATTAATTTGGTCAGAGGCAAGCAAATAAATCTGAGAGTATGGACCTTGCTGGCCAGTAACAGCCTGGTAGAGAATATTTGTCTCATAGTACAGATATTTCCACCATAAGAAATCATCCAAGCAGAGAGTGGTGGCAGACATCTGTAATACCAGCTACTCAGGAGGCTGAAGGAGGAGGATCGCAAGTTCAAGGCCAGCCTGGGCAATTTAGAGAGACCGCAAAATAAAATAATAATAATAATAATAACAATACAAAAAAGCTGGGGATGTAGCTCACTGTGAAAGCGTTGTACTCAGTCCCCAATGCCACAAAAAAAGAAGGAAAACAAAAAGAAAAGAAATTCATGCCTTCAGGACTTTAGGCTGTGTTATGGTTGATACATTGTGTCAACTTGAAAAGTTTAGAAGTTTAACTAAGACACTCAGGCAGGAAGCCAGGGTTCTTACTTTGTAAACATCCTCATCCTGTGCAAGAGGAGGGCAAGGAGATTTTGTGAGTACTACACCTTCCCTGGATGGAGAGTGGCCTGTGCACAATATGAGAGAAGAGAAGAGTCTTGTTTTCCCCGCTTCTGCTTTTGTTGCTTTGCTGTTTTCTACACCTTGAAGTGTTACCTGGGCGCTATACCACCCTGCCTTGGAGCCAGCTGATTATGTACTGAAACCTCCACAAACTGTGAGCTAAATAAACCTTTCCTTCCTTAATTTTGGGTATCAGGTATTTTGTCCCAGCAACAAGAGAAAAGTAACCAAGACAGACTGTTTGTCCTTTCTAGGTATTCTCTTGGCTTATCATTCTCTTCCTTAACATCATCAGGCTTCAAATAAATGGAGTTAGGCTGGGAGTGTAGGTCAGTGGTAGAGCACTTGCATAGCATGTTGTAAGGCCCTGGGTTTCATTCCCAGTACCACCAAAAAATAAATCAATGGGTTTAGTGAGCAGTGGTCATTGAATAATGGTGTAGAAATGGTAGGAGAGAATAATAACCCCATCTTTTTCATGCCCTGTGAAACAAAAACATAAAGGAGACACTATTTAGGTTTAGTGTGGAGTCATGGAGAGGCAAAAAGATAAGAGTCACCTTTTACTTAGAGTAAGGAAGAGGAAGGAGGTTTCTACATCTTTCTCCCCATGTGTATGAATACTTCTGGGAAAATAAAAGTAGGTCACTATATCCACGAAAGAGCCACATACTTAAAACATGACACCCCCCTCGCCGCAATAAGTACATGATAAATGTAGAAGCCTTTCTGCCTTCTCTCAGCTGGGGACAGCTAACAACAGAACGCCTGTAGTTAAAAATTCATGGTTAAGAATGTGCGCTTTGGAATAGGACTGCCTGGGTCCCAATCTCTCTGCTAGTTACAACTTGGAGAAGCTTGGACAAAGCATTTAATGTCTCCACCTCCAGGTCCTTACTTTTGGGATGGCAATGTTATAGTACACAAGGCTTTTGTGAGTATTTAAAGAGTTATTAATGTCTTAAGTTCCAACACATTTCCTAGTACTTAGTAAAGGCTCAATTAATGGTAGATATTTAGCATTTTATCCAAGACATACTATTAAATAAACAATTTGGGAGCAAGGGTGTAGCATTGGGTGTAGCACAGAGCACTTGCCTACCATTCATAAGGCTCTGGGTTCAAGCTTCAGTAACACACACACACACACACACACACACACACACACACACAGAAATCTTGTTTCATTTGACAAACAGAAAATATTTCACTAAGCTGCTTTGAAAGAGCAAGCCCAAGCAGCAAGGAGGGAGAAGGAGACAGGAGGGGGGCACATGATATGCACATGCTGGGTGTGCAAGTTCCTATCACCTGCTGCTTCCTTGAACTCTTGCCTTCAGAGGAAGTTGTCACCACCCTTTAAGATATATTGCTTTTGTGGCTCTTAATAACAGTTTTCTGCCTTTTCTTAGACCTCTACTTTTACTTCTGACATAAAATTATTTTTTTTCATGAAAGGATGAAGGTTTTACACCTGTTCAAAATGAAGGGATGACTTGAGGTTTAGACATGTGCTTTGGAAGGCAAAAAGTGTCAGCAAATTGACTATCTCCATCTGGAAATCCTTTGGCCATTTGGAAGCTGTCAGAATAACTCCAGTTTGTTCTTTGAGGCTTCCTCGGAATGTTACACTTCAGCAGTATTCAGAAGGTTACAGTTATAGCTTATGGCTGGTTGGTTAATTTGCTACATGTTCATCTCCTCTTCCTCTGAACCTGAAACCAGGACATTTTAAAACAGCTGCCATAGGGATATGAAAAGATGTAGACATCTAGTGCTTTCTTCCTGTTTGTGTGGTATGGTTTAGATCTAAAGTGATCCCTAAAAGTTCATGTGTTTAGAAGTGGGACTTTTGGAAAGTGATTAAATCATAGGGGTGCTATACTCTTCAGTGAATTAATACATTGGTAAGTTTTTAGCTGAATGTGCTCCTAGGAGGTGGGGCCTTGTCAGAAGAGATGAGTCACTTGGGGTGTGACCTGGAAAGATGTATTATTGTCCTCTCTCTCTCTCTCTCTCTATCTCTATCTCTGTTTGCTCTCCTGATTTCGGTCTTACTTTGCATTTTTTTATCCCATTTTCCTCCCTTTTTAAAATTTTTATCTTGAAGAGAATAAAATAGAGACAATCAAAACAAAACAATGAACATGATACAAGACTTCAAAACAAGGCAAAAAGAAATCAACAATGGCTACCATAATTCCTCTTGTTATCTTCAAAATAACTGCCCATACCATCAGGCATAGTAAAATCAAACAAAACAGAACAGAATAAAACCAATCAAAACAAAACAATGAAAGCAATATAGGACTTCAAAACAAGACAATAGAAATACAATAGTGGCTGCCATAATGCATCTTGTTATCTTCAAAGTAGCTGCTTATAGCATCAGACATAATAAAATCCAACAAAACAAAATAGAATAAAATCAGTCAAAAGAAAAAAAGTAAAGCAATACAGGGCTTCAAAACAAGATAATACGAAATCAATAACGGCTACTATAATACGTTTTGCTATTTTTGAAAAAGCTGTCCATGCCATCAAATATGATAACATCAAACAAAACAAAACAATAAAACCAAGTTAAACAAAACAATGAAGACAATAGAGGGTTTCAAAACAGGATATAGATTAATAATGGCCGCTGCCTTCCCCCTCTAGACATTTCCTCCCCTTTTACCTTCACAACATCTATTGTGCATTTTGGATTCCAATAGCTCCTTTAGTTTTTTATACTAGGGAGACAACATGATGTGCACCCATGTGACTCTGAACCATTTCACCCATGAGAATGATCTCAACTTGTATCCGTTTACCTACAAGAGCCTTGAGGTTATCTTTCTTTATAGCTGAGTAGCTTTCCATTGGATAAAAATGCATATCTTTCTTATCCGTTCTGCAGTTGATGGGCAAGCTGCCCCTACTTTTTTTCTGATTTTCTGTCACATGGAGCATTTTCTCTCATTTGACTTTTAGTCCATGAATTTCCTTTTGAGTTAAATGTCCTTCTTGAATAAAGCATACTGATGGATCTTGTCTCCTGATCCACTCTGTCTGTGCTTCTTTTTATTGGTGAATTGAGGCCATCTACATTAATGGTTATGGCCAACATGCACTGGCTTGTCTCTACCATGCTGTTTCCCTACCATTGGCTGCCTACTTTTCCCCTCCATTCAGTTGTCTGCCCTGCTTAGTGACCACCCTCTACCACCCGTCCTGGAACCGTGGTCTTTTTTATCTCTCTCTTGAATGTCCTTCAGTATTCTTTGTAGGGTTGGTTTGGTGGTCATGGATTCCTTCAGTTGTTCTTTGTCATGGAAGTATCTTGTTTCTCTGTTAATTTTGAAAGATAGTTTTGTAGGGTACATCAATCTGGGTTGGAAGTTGTTTTCTTTCAGGACTTAAAATACTTCACACTCCAAACACTTCTTGACTTGATGGTTTGTGTTGAGAAATCTGTTGTGATTCTGATGGGTTTTCCTTTATAGGTGATCTGTTTCTTTTCTCTAACAGCTTTTAATATTCTGTTTTTGTGCTAAATATCTGGGATCTTGATTATTATATGTCTGGGTGTAGGTTTATTTTGGTTATGGCTAGCTGGAGTTCTATATGCCTCACTTCTCTGTATATCACATCCTTTTCCCATGTTTGGGAAGTTTTCTGCTATTACTTCTGTAAATAGAATTTTAATGTCATTTGCATTGACCCCTGCTTTTTCACTTACACCTATTATTCTTAAATTATTTTGCTTTGCATAATCTTGCAGTTGTTGAATTATTATTTCCTGGTTCCATGTTATTTTTAAGAGATCTTTCCTTTCATGATTGCAAACTGCAAACCTGTCTTCAAGGTCTGAAAGTCTATCTTCAGTTTCTTTCAAGTGGTTTTGCCAACTTTCAATGGAGTTTTTAATTTCCTGGATATCTCTTTGAATCTGTTTCATGCATTCTAAATCTCTCTTATATTGTTCATTCATGGTTCCCTCATTTCCCTATGCTCCTCTGTTTTTTTATCTTTGTCTTCTTTAGAGATGCTCAGAAATTCTTTTATTATGTTTTTCATTTCTTCTTTTACCTGAGATAGTATTTCTGGTCTAATTTCTTTTATAGCCCCATGAAATTGTCTCTTTGCTTCAGTTACCATCACTTCAGAACTTCAGGTGTGTGACTCCTGATCTCTTCCATGTTTTCATCTCCTGGACTTGCTCTGCTTGGGTTGGAGTCCAGGGACTGCCTTTTGCTGCTTTGTCCTGACATTTTCTTGGTTCTTCCAAACAAGCAGGTAGTGGGGTCCCAGGCACTTCCTGCATTGGCTACAATTTCTCCAGAGCGTGACTGTTTGGTTCTCCTTTATTCTCCTGGCCAGTGCTGGCTACAGGTTTCCAATGGTGGCCACTGGATGAGCTTGTGCAGAGCTGGCTGCTGTTTTTCCCAGCCCATGTTGGCTACCCGAGGCAGAAGCATCCAAAGGGCTGCTGGAGTGCATAAGGCGGGCAAGGCCTGCCTCTGCCTCCCAACCCAAGCTGGTTACCTGTGAGCAGTGTCTCTCAATGGCTGCTGGAGCATGCGAGGAGGCAGGGCCTGCCTCTGCCTCCCAGCCTGAGCTGGTTACTAGCAGGCAGTGTTCCTCCCTTTTGAAATGAAAGTATATACCCTGTTGTATGTTAAAAGCATTAAACTTTCTTTTGACTTGTATAGGGGCTGTCAGATAAAAGTTTGCCTTGAGTCTCAGAGGAGACTTTCAAATTGAAATTTTTAACAATGTTAAAACTGTTAAAACTTTGATGACTCTTAAAGGTGGACTAAATGTGTTTTGCATGAGATGGACATGAACCTTTTTGTGGTCAGGGGCAGAATATTATGGTTTGGATCGAAAATGTCACCCCAAAGCCTTATGTGTTTAGAAGTGTGGTTTTTGGAAGGTGATTGAACCATGGAAGTGCTATGGTCATGAGTGGATTAACCCACTGATGAATGTACTGTTAGGTAGTGGGACCTGATTGAAAGAGGTGAGTCACTGGGGGCATGAACTGGAAGGGTATATTCTCATGCTAGACTTTTTAATTTTCTCTGAGTTTTTGTTTGTTTGTTTGCATGCTGATGGTTGAGCAGCTTTCCTCCACCATGTATAGTGGAGATCCCAAAATGCTGGAGATTCCAGGAATGCAAAATGTTTGCCAAAGCAAGCTACAGGCAGCGAGCAGTGAGCATGATGTTTCTGTCTTGGAGCCACCCAACCATGCATGGACTGAAACCCTGAGCCAAAGTAAACCTCTCCTCTTTCAAGTTGCAAGTGTCAGATATTTAGTCCCATTGACAAGAAAATGACTAATACATAGGGCTTTGAAATCTGTGCTGGGTAGAAGTAGGGTAAAATCAGATGGGCTCGGGTGCTGCATTGCTAGTCTTTTTCCAAAGTTTTTCTGCTAGAACAGAGGCAGTGAGGACATTGAGTTTTTATGAAACTCTTTCAAAGTCTGCAACATGACGTTTGATGGTCTAGCTTAGAAGCCGATCATTTTCTGGAAAGGGCAAGGTAGTAACTACTTAGGTTTGCAGGCCACATAAGCTCCTTAATATTTAATCAGCTCCAGTGTTATATTGCACAAATAACATTAGGCAATATATAAATGAATGAGCATGACTATGTTCCAATACAACTTGATTTGTGGACACCAAAATTTTAATTTTACTTAATTGTCAAATGTCATTGCGCGTTAGTCCTTTAACTTTTTTCAACTGTTTAAAAGTATAAAACTCATTCTCAGGTTTATAAATTAGTTGTATAAATGGAGATGGTGGGCCAGATTGGACCCACAGGTCATGGTTTGCTTAGCCTTGGTCTAGTTACAGGGTTTAAAATCTGCACTGTGAAAAGTGGTGAGGCACAGTGGAGAATGATGTTTCTGAGGCCCAAGACCCAACCTTATGAAGAAACTTTTCTTCCAGAGCCATTTCATTGTATAAAGAGGAGTCCTCAACTCCTCACCAGATAACCTGAATTCCTCAGTGCCTACCTATATCAGGTAACTGAAGGGTTAACCTATTTCTATCAAAGCAATATCAAACTTGCCTTGAAATTACAATTCCCAACTCTATTTTTAGAGGTTAATGCATTCGGAGAATGAATGAGGTAAGTTGCATCATTAGATAAATTTGGCATTTATACACTAAGATTCAACTCATTGAACAGAGCTGACAGAATTTGAACCAATTTAAAGAATTAACCAATGAGAAAATACTTTAACCTCTGTGTTTTATTTCCTCATCTGTAAAATTTGGACGCTGGTAGTGGCTACCTCATAGGATAGGGAGGATTAAAGATGTCATTATGTGTAAAGCCTATAGTGTGAGCTTATAGGAGAGAATTGTTAATGTTATTAACTTCACTGTCATGTTTTCAGTTAGACTGAACCAGGGAAAGCAGCCAAAACAGGTACAAAAGG
>RJWM01009791.1:22081-34294 GCA_004363535.1 Dasyprocta punctata | reverse complement strand
ACATACCACAGCACACAAAGCCAGGTGAAATGGTGAAATAAATAAGGGCTGTACTGATGGACTGGAAGTGTGTCTTGGGCACTGTACTGCTGGCTTATATGTTAACTTATTTAACGTGCATTGCAACATTGTGAGAATTTTTACCACAATCATCTTCTCAGATGAGGAAAGTTATTCTTAGGGATATTGGGAGCACATCAAAGGTCACTTATCTAGTAACAGGTATAGAGAACCTGGCATCCAAACTCAAGTTTGCCTAACTCCAAAACCCATATTCCAAACATACCCTACACCTGTCCTTCCATAAAGAATTATCTGAGACTGAGCATGGTGACACATTTGTACTTGGGAGGCTGAGGCAGGAGCATTGGAAGTTTGAGCCCAGCGTGAGCAACTTTTGACTTAGCAAGACCCTATTTGAAAAAAATAAAAATGCCTGGGGATGTAGCTCAGCGGTGAAGTGCCCCTGGTTTCAATCTCTAGTAATGACAAAAAAAAAAAAAAAAAAAGAAAAGAAAGAAAAAATAATCAGTGTTACTCGGTGGCAGAGTACACGGTTAGCATGTGGAAGGTTCTGGGGTTTGATTGCCGGCACCAAAAGAAAAAAAGTTAACTGTATTTGAAATCTATAGATCATTTGATACTGGATTATTTCCAGAGATACTCTGCTAATTCCTGTAGGACAGTGGTCTAATGCAAATCATAAATGTTCGGAATCTTTCTAGCTATACCTGTAGTTTTTAAGGGTTTCCCTGAGAAGACAGTTAATCAAACTAGATTAAACCAAGACAACAGCTGGTCTAGACTGCGAATAGGTTCAGATTGTTGGTGTCGTCATGAAGAGCTCACTGCCAAGGAAAATCTGGAGAATGGAAAGCAACGGGAGGATAGTACATGAGCTGTGACCTGCTGAATACATCTCCTATAGGAAGGGGAAAATGAACCTGAGTAGACACATGACAGCTATCTTCCAGGCCCACAGATATGTAGGAGAAGGGGTTCTTAAACATGATCAGTCTCTTGGTTTTCAAGGTGAATAGGAATGTTCCAGGAGGTGAAGGGCTGACCCAAGGACATATAATCAGGAATCAGCAGGAGGGCTAGGACTAGCTGCTAAGTTTCCTGACTGCCAGCAAGCATTCTTCTCTGTCCCAGCAACCTCCATTCCTTCACAGAGTGGTTGGGTTGAGAGGAATTCCTTTCCTGATTTCCCCAAATAAAAGACAAATGCTGAGATGGAAGGCAATGTGCTCCCCTACCCCCACGCAGGTGCTTTCTAGCCGATGAGCTGAGCCCTGGCCCACAGCAAAGGGATTTGCCCCCGAGTTCCTAATTAAGAAACTATGGGAAGAAAAAAAAAATGTGCGTACATTTAAAATTTAAGTTGCAGCTCTAGGGAAAATTAGGGATTCTCTAGGGGTTTGCGAGAGGAATGTTTATCCTCTTGGTTTTCCATACCTTTCTCCTCTTTCTCCCTTTCCCTCTCCTGAACTCCCCTCCCCTCAGGGTTTCTCTTGGCTGCAGAGACCTGGGTGGAGACTCCCTCTTCAAGTCCCCATGTGTTCCTGTGTTGGAGATGTCTAGAAGGGCCCACTCCAAAGCTAGGCTTTTCCAGACGCAGGCCGGGCCAGCAATTCACCTGACTCACGCTTTCCCTGTCTCCAGTCAGGTCTGGGAACACCAATTAAAAGTGATTCTCTAAATCCAAGAAAGCCCTTTGCCCCCATAAGATTTAAGAATGGTTTGAAAAATGTCCTTCAAATTTCTTCCTTTGTTTGGCTGGAAAGTCACGTGTGAGATTTTCCATTGGAACAAAATACTTCCTCACTTTTCTGTTCTGTTCTTGCTACAGGGCATCTGGTACGCACAAAGTAATCCCATTGCTGGAAACTGCAATTATTTTTGCATTTCCCAGAGGCTCCTGAGAGACAATTGTAAATAAGGGCTTACTCTCTTCCCCAAAGAAGAAGACAATTGATTCATACAACTGGGAAGACTGGGCCTGGGAACTCCTGTCTGGTTCCACAGGGATGCACTCGGGGATCTGGCGGAGAGAATGGAAAACTCCACTGTGGAGGTTGGAATGGTCACTTTGAAGTCGTATGTTTCTTCAGGCCAACTCCTCATTTTAATTTGCCTTTGAATGCAGTCAGCTCTTGCTCTAAAAATTCTCTTTCTCATGATTCCTCTCTCACTTATCAATAGCAGGGTGTTTCTGACTGCCCACGGTCTCTAAGGGACAATTTTCATATGTGAGATACAACAAATAGAAAATGATCCTGGGAGGCCAGCTAGCTGGCAGTTTACGAAATAGATTTAAAACGAATGATCTTGGGTGACTTTTCTAAACACATTAATGTTAAACTTGACATTTGTTTAGGAGCCTCTCGGACTCCATTAAAAGTCATCTTCTCTGCTCGGCTGTCTTTGGTTCTGGGCCTGGGAAAGGGGGATTAGGAGATTCTCCCCTCCTTTTAGATACTCTCATTCTCTGGAACTGCATTTACAGTGTAGAGCTGTGATTGGTGGAGATTAACCACAAACAGGTGAGGCTTTGAGAGTTTTCCTGCTTGTCTAAATTCTGATCTAAGGCAGGGCAGACTGTTTGGATTTCATTCAAACACAACCTCAGCCTAAAGTATCATTGTGTATACTGAAGGGAATAGACAGGGAGAAAGGGTGGTTGTTCTTGCCAAAATGCTGGAGAGGTGCATTCTAGGGGGGCAGTAGAGAGCCCAAAACATGTGGTCACAAGCTGGAAGCAATTCAGAAATCCCTCTTCCCATTGTCTGTCTTTCTTGGGCTGCTCTTTGAGGCCCCCAACACCAGTCCTGCTCTTCCAGGGACAACGGGAGCCATTTCCTTGCCCTGAAAGCCCTCCATTGGAGACTGAGTGGTAAGACTGTCTCTTCCACCTCTACTTCTTTGAAAGGTGATTTTACTGGGTAAGCTGCCACTTGAAGACATCACCCCCTCAATTTTGAATCAAACTTCAGGTGCTTTCTCCTAAGGCAGGAGAGCGAGTGCAGAAGCACATAACTGATATTATTAAAAGGTGAAGGGTTACGAGATACAGGCATGCAAGATTGATCAGGCAATATAATTTCCCTTTGAGCAGTTTCCCTTTTACTATATCCATTGTGACTTTTGGATCTTATTTACTCTTTCAACTTCTTACACTAGCGAGCCAATACAGTGTTTATACATGCAAGTCTGATTTATTTCATTTGTGAGTATGGTTTGTAGTTGCATCCATTTACCTATAAAAGCCTCAAGTTTATCATTCTTTATGGCTAAGTAGTATTCCATTATTTAAAAATACCACATCTTTTTTATCCATTCCTCAGTTGATGGGTATTTGGGTTGTTTCCAAGGTCTAGCTATTACAAATTGTGCTGCTATAAACATGGGTGCACGTATATCACTGTGGTATGATGTTTTGAATTCTTCTGGGAAAATACCCAGAAGGGGAATAGCTGGGTCAAATGGAACCTCTAATCCTAGATTTTTGAGAAATCTCCATACTGAGAGCCTGAGCAATTTCTTTGAGGATAACAATATGCAATATAACAACCACTGTTAAATTCCTATCATCTTGTTTTGAAATCCTGTGTCACCATTGTTTTGCCGTTGTTGTCATTTTGCTTTCACTGTTTTTTTTTTTTTTTTAACTGTTTGGTTGCTTCTTGATTTTTCTGGTGTTTTTTCTCTTTAAAATACAAGCATAAATAAAAATAAAACATGAAGGGACACGGAAAAAGGGGCGGGGTCCCAGGAGGGGAACAGCAAGGCTCAGCTCTGTCTGCTTCATGCTTTGGCCTCAGGTCTTCCCTGCCAGAATAACGGCCTGAGTCCACAGTTTTAGGGAACAGAGTGGAACCTATGCAGGCCAGCTTTGGTACTCAAGAGCTAGCCTAGGGGAGCACTGCTCCTTCCCAGCGGTGTCCCTGTTTCTTTTCTCCTCCGCACTCGCTGTGAGGCAGGTACAGTCTTCCTTATATGCATGAGATAGCATACGTAAGTCAGTGGTTTCTTGCCTTCGAACTCCATTCTTTGTTCACCTTTGGGATTTGACCATTGTTTTCCATCTCCTGGCATGCTCTCCTCCTCCTCCTCAGCAAGCAGCTTCAAGGAAGGCAAAAGAAGCCTCTCCTTTCCACGAGTGATGGGCTCCCTCTGTGGGTGAGCAGCTGCTGGGCCAGGAAGTCAGCCCTGGCCATCAGCTCTAGCAAGGAGGACCAGCTCCTGCTGCTGTCCCGCCGCTAGAGAGCCATCTCCCCTGCTTCTGCTTCCCAGGCCCAGCACCACAGTGGGTGATCCTAGACCTAGGGCCTCAAGCCAACCTTGCTATGAAGAAAACTCCTACAAAGGCCTCTGGGGCACCTACTAAGACCCAAGGTTCCAGGAAATCTGAAGGCTTACATGAAGCAGTTGACATGTGTGTGGAGGATCTTTCTCCCAGTGCCAAGGGAAGCAGGTCCAGGATTGCTGGGGGAAATGTGAACTGGGCAGGTACCAGTCCTCCCTGCATTCCCAGTCCACTCTCCTTCCCAAAGCAACCAAAACTTTGCTTCTGTGGTCATAAAGGGGAGGGATCTGAGAAACTCATGTGGAAGAACTGGCAGCTTAATTGAAACTGGTACTAGGGTGATACGTTTTTAAAAATGGTAATGCTTAACACAAGAATACTCAGGTGAAATCATTGGCATCAAGAGTGGGTGGGGAGCAGTCTGTGGGGAGAGGAAGACTTTTCTGGTGCCCTGCAAAACACAGCAGGCAAGCAGTTGTCGTTCTGGGAGACCAGTCTTGATACGACCCGCTTCATATGTCTCCTTTTTGGCTCCCATGCTCACACTTGAGCCACAAAGAGCTGAAATTCCCCTCCAAGATGCCCCTCTTGAACCTCTTCCCTTGGGAACACACAATTATGGATCTCACTGCAAAACCACAACACTGGATACTCATTCCATGTCCCCAGAAAACGTTCTGCCTAAACCCACAATTGGATTGCTCATCGAAAGCTATATTTTCTCTGGGAAGCGAAAGATGTTGTGCCAGAGTTGCTCTCCCAAAGTTTCTGAGAACAACAAAGCATTGTTTGATGCCACCAGCTTTCAGGCTTAGGACAATTATATAACGAATCAGCATTATAAGGGTGTCTCTCCTATGACTTATGTTGCATCATTGTTTCCAAATGTCTTAATCATCCAGAAAGCTTTTATATTGAGGGATTACCAAGTTAACTGAAGGGGAAAAACCTAGGAATTCGATAAAACCTCTATGGCCCTAAACTACCTGCCACACCTTTCATGATTTTTCAAATTATGTCAAGGTTCATTGGTTTCGTGACTTTGTTTTAATGGTAGTGGTAGTGAGAGATGAGGAGGGAAGCGATCACCTCATCTTCTAGCAATTCTAATGCACCCAAGAGTGTTGGATTTGACAGAGAATCTGTTTTCAAATCCTGTTACCTACATATCAAATACATTTTAAAATGAGAGACATTATTAGGATGCCCAAAGAAATGAAAAAATAAACTTGTCCCTCATGCACTAGAGAGGAAAAAAAATCATGAGGGAAAATCAATGCAACACTAAGTGAGTTGGAGCTATTACCACAAGGATTCAATCAAATTGAGGTTTCTTTCGGAAAGCAATATGTTTTAGGTTCTAGAAAAACTGAAGCAAATTGTCAACAAAAATCCCATGGGGACTTTCACATTTTAACTTCGTTTAATTCTCATGGCAATTCGGTGACAATTGGCTCACGTTCAGCAGATTAAAAAAAAGACCCTGAGCATAAGTGGGCAGAGAGAACTTGGGCAAAGTCACATACCTAGTAAATGGTGAAACTAGAGCTTGGATGGAGCTAGACTTTAACTGCAGTAAATTTTTTTTGCCACGTCATGCTGGCAATATATCTGTTGTAGGAAAAGTATATGTGAGTTGGATTTTCATCTCAAAAAGAACTGTAGAATGATTTTTTTTCATTTTAAGGAAGGATCTTGCTGAATTACTGAGTTGCCCAGATTAGACTTAAATTTGTGATCCTCCTGCCTCAGCCTCAGTGGTGGGATTATAAGCATGTGCCAACATGCCAGATTATGTAATGCTTTTTCAAAAATACATCATATTACCCACAAGGGACTTACATTAGAAAACAAGACATACACTGACTCAGAGTTAAGACCTGGTTTAAGATTTATTATCGTTTATACAAGTGCAAGTAAAAAATAAAGCTATTCCTAAAATATAATACAAAATAGATTTCACAGCAAAATAATAGATTAAAACAAGGAAACCATGGTATATGTAAAGAAAAGTTAATAATCTAAAGACGTATGTCCCCAATACAGAACAATAACATACATTTAAGATTAAAACTGACAAAAATACCAGGAGAAAGAGGCAGATTTAATTTAATCAGAGATCTTAATATTTGAGATGGGGTAGTTGAAATAGCATATTAGTTAGGATGATGCTAGCTGCTGCAAGAAAAATAAATCCCAATATTTCAGTGATTTCACACGTTAGATGGTTCTCACTGACTTAATACTAGAATGTGCATGTTCCTGTTTGGTGACTAGCTTTCTTTCCTGCAATAATTAAGAGACCAGGCTCCTTCTATTCTGCATGTGCATCAATCTCATAATACCCCAGAGTCCTCTACTGTCAGCTATCAGAAAAAGAAAGAAAACTTTGAGAAGCCCCTTCACCTCTTAAAGTCTCCAACTGAGAAATGACCTAGATCAGCTCTCCTTCCCCTGGAGAGAATGTGATCACACCCAAATGCAAAGGAGGCTGGGAAATTTAGTCCTTAGTTTTGCAGTCACCTCCAGGGAACAATTCTACATGCTGCAATGGGGAGCATGATTGTTTTTGATAGAGCGGAGAGCCACAGAGGCCATAGAGGTGCCCAAAGATTAAACAAAGTCAACCATTGCAGAAAATAAGTTAGCATTTGTTGCTGAGTGTATTACAAAGCTGAAGGATAGATGCAACCAGGAGATGCATTACCTGAGGTAGCCTAACATGCATGTGGAGTCAGGGAAGCAGTCCAAGTTGTCAGAAGGAAGAAATGACCCGACCCATTCGTTAATGTCAAAGGGTCATCCAAAGGCATAACAGAACAACATACTCAGTGTCAAGGCTAGTAAAAACAAACAAGCACAAGAAACGATCTTCTTGCGTCCAGACCCAAAGGTGTGATGCGGCTGTGATTGTGCAGTGGTTACTACTCTGTCTTGTGAATCAGCTGCATTTTGTAGGTCTTGGTTTTAGAAAAAAGAGCTGGGTGCGCTAGTGCACGCCTGTGATCCCAGTTACTTGGGAGGCCGAGGCATGATGATCACAAGTTACAGACCAGCCTGGGCTACTTTGTGACTTAGTGAGACCTTGTTACAAAACAAAAATTTTAAAAAGGAAGGTATACCCCAATGAACTCCCTCGAAATGATGGCACCTGGTGAGGGAAGTGGCCTGGAGTGACTTTGGAAAGAGGCCTTGCCAGGCTGGATAGCGTTACCACGTGGAGGAAGCTTCATGATCAGGCAGTGAAAGACACTTTGCTTTTGATTAATACAAAAATGTCACAAAGCCCATCACACATAAAGAGTGGAAAAATGTGTTTTGTAAATGTAAAAAATGTACATAGCACATTCTCAGACTACAATGAAGTAATACTAAGAGCATGTGGCGAGGACTGGAGAGTAGCTCAGCGGTGGTAGACTGTGATCACTTACAATCTTCATGCACACCTAGTGTGTGTAAGGTGACCTGGGTTCAATCCCCAGCAGAGAGACAGAGACAGACAGAAACAGTGACACAGAGAGAGAGGCAGGCAGACAGACAGACAGAGACAGAGAGATAGAATTCTATATTCTAAACAGAGAGAATGAATATAGAATTAAACAATAAGCAACAAGGTAGAATTTCAACATTCAAGTGCTAAGTTCTTCCAGGTCAGGAAAGAAATACAGAAAAAAAGTAATGGAATATGGTATACTTTAAAGTGAAAATATAAATATAGCTTTTTATAATACATAGAATGCTACCAACAGAGTACTTTAAAGAGAACTAAGAACTAATTTCTGTAAATGTCTACATTGATAAGTAAAAAAGAGAGAGACAGAAAACATAACAAGCCGAATCTCTAAATCCCTTTGAAAGTAAATACATCACCTCCTAAAATATAGAAATAGGAAATCAAAATCAAAATAGGGACAAAACGGGACAGATGAAAACCATTCAGCAAAGAAACCAATCATTTCTTTTAAAAAATCAGCAGAATTAACAACTACCTGCCAAATGATTTACGAAAGAGAAATAAATGTAACAGAATAATTTATAGACAATAAAAGAGATTTAATAATGAATAGGAGAGAAATCCAAAACACTTGGGATTATGCACCCCTCTTTTGTGTTCCTATAGCACTCTGTGTATATCTCCATTAAAACATTTATTGTGCTACGCTGTAATTACATGTTTATTTGTCTGTCTTCCTGTATTAGCCGGGCTCCTGGTAGGAAACAGATGGCACACCCCGAAAGGCTTTACTGAAGGGGCTGGCAATAGCAGTAAGTCCCTATTGCCCCTCACCAGAAGGGGCCAGACATAGCAATAGTGTCCTCATACATGGCAAGACGTGCATCTGCAAGACAGGGACTGCCCAACCAGAGTTACGGCAATAGGTAGAAGAATGAAGGCAACACTGAAACAGCCTGGAAGACAGGGAGTCGGGGGGAAACAACCACTCACATCTTGTTTGTGCCTACCTCTCATTTCCTGCCATTCCTCTCAGAGGTGGAGTTCTACCTGAATCCAGAAGGCAGGAGAGCCTTGGTGACTGAGTCCAGAGAGGTCACCTTCCAGGGCATAGAGCAAGACCGAGCAAGGCAGAGAATGGACTGGTGTAAGGTTAAGGAGGACACTGACAGAAACTAACCACTGCATGCTACACTCCGAAAACAGAGTCCATGGGAACAACTGCATCTTATTTATTTTTGTGCTCCCCAGCACTTGGGATAAAGACTAACTGCTTGTTGAATGAATGAATGATCGAATGGAGTGAGTTATCATTCTCAGCTACATACTAATGAAAGTGATAACTGAGTAGCTATGAATGAGGACCTACACAAACATACATAATACTAAATATGACATAGGAAAATTAGCACATATAGCCTATTCATAGAGGAAACCATACAAAAAGGAGTATTAAAATATTATAAAAGAAGCACCTGGCTCTACTGATTGACTAGAGAATTTTTCCAAGAAACGATTCTTCTATTAAACAACCTGTTAAGGGGCTGGGGATTTAGCTCAGTGGCACAAGTGTCTGCCTGGCCAGCACGAGGTCATGAGTTTGATCCCCTGAACCTCCCCCCAAAAAGTATAAAGAAGTGTTAAAAACATATGGAAGGGCATCTTACCAAACTTGTCTGATGAGGCAAATAAACGTTTTATTTAACCATGAAGGAATAAAAAATATAAAGAAAGAAAATTAGATGTTTGTTTTATGAATTCAGACGCACAATGCTCTTTTTCATTAGACCGTGTTTGCAGTACATAATGAACACATTCATTGTGGGTGGTTGGCGCATGTACCCAACACACCCTAAGCATTTTCACTGCTCTTCCCCTTCTCCTCTCTCGCCTCTCCCCATCCCTAAGTCCCTTCCCCATCTCCACAAAGCCTACATCCCTGCTTCCTGTCATCTGTGTTTTCAGACACGAGCAATTCTAAAAAGTCCTGTAACAAAAGGAGTACAAGCAATTCAATCTAACTGCTGTGACCTGGCAGAGGCTCTCCCATAGAGATAAAAATATTATAACTCCAGAAACCGTTGTAACATAAGATGTACAAGATACAAAAATCATATCTATTATATTTCCAACAAATATATATTGAGGGCATAATATCTACCAGGTACTATTCCAGACCCCGGGGACACCACCAGCAACTGGATAGGCAAAGAGTTCAGCTGTCTTCACTTCTATGCTCACGTGGCAGAGAGAGAAGCCAACAGCGAACTCAAATAGTTTCAAGTGCTCAGAAGAAAATGAGACAGGATGAGATGACAGAATATGACCAGAGGTGGGAGTCATATTTGATAAGATTCCCAAGGCCACTCTCTCTGGGGACATGTGAGTTGAGGTTCCAATTCATATTTAAAGAGCTGATGAAAAGATGTTTCTTAAATCTAAAACTTCCACTTATTAAACAAAGTTTAAAAATTATGGGACGTTTTCTTTCTTAACAGGAGCATTATGCATGCTAAAATCAAGAGCTGGAGGCTCTAGAGATGCTCTATTAAAAACATAAATATGACAAGGATGTCTTTTTCATCAGTCTTAATTAATTTTGTAATAAAATGAGATTGAAGAAAAAGAAATGAGTTATAAATAAGTGAAACGAAGAAATAAAAATATCACTCTCTCAAATGACAGGATTATTTAAGGAAGATGTCTAAGACATCAACACAAAATTCATTAAAACAATAAATATGTTCAGCAAAGCAGCATAATAGAAGATAAATGACACAAATCCTTTGCATTCCAAATCAGAGTGACATGAAGTTAGACAGTATAATGAAAAAAGAGGTTCGTGATAATGACAAAATATTAAATATTCTGTTATTCACTTAATTTGAGAGAATAAAGACATATAGAAAGAAAATTATAAAATACCAGTGGGAGAAGCAAAGGAAGACATGTATAAGTGATGCTATTTACCAAGAATAAATAAGACTGGAGATCAAGTATCAGAAAGTATCGCATATAAATTTAATGCACTACAAATAAAAGCCACTAAAAAAAGTTTTACAGAATTTGAAAAGTTGTTAGGAAAATTCTTTTGAAGGTATTAATGATTGTAGATTTGTCTTTTCAGATTTTTAAACAACTTAAAAGTGAAAGATTCAAAGTTATATTATATTTTTAAATGCTTAAAGAGATATTAATATTCCCAAATAAATTTGATTACTTAATAAATAAACATATAACAAACCAAAAACTATAGAGCAATTGAAAAAGAAATCACTGCTTAGGTAATGGACTTTGGTGTGGGTAAAATTAACTAAGATCTGTAACTTGAACAATACAGTAAAATAAATTCCACACAATTCCTAGTCTTAAATACATAATCAAATATCAGGAAATGCACTAACGTTTTCCCCAAGCTACAAAGTAGGAGAACCATCCTGCTATCGAGTAAATACAGGTAGTCATTTATCATATTTAAATATGTTTTCATAATTCCATAAAAAGAAAATAAACGTTTTAAAGCTGCAAGATGGAGAAGGAAACGTGAAAACATAAACAGTGAGATTATACTATTGAAACACATTTGGAATTGAGGATAAGATGCAAAATCAACATCTAGATACCATTAGAAAAGTGGTCAAAGGAGACAGGCAGCTTACACATAAGGACTACAATTATTCTAAAGAAAAATGAACCATCACCCTAGCAATTAAAGAGCAGAAATTGCAATAGATGTAAAGTATCATTACATACCTGTTATGGCCCAATAGTGGAGTCCATGTAAATTTGTATGTTCAGACACATCACTTAATGTGATAGTCTTGAGAGAAGGGGCCTTTTGGGAATGATTGTGTCACATGGTTCTGCCTTCACCAATGGGATCGGAGACATGATGAAAAAGACTGAAGGTTGCCACTTTGGTTCCTTCTGCCATGTGGATGTAGGAAGAAGTCGCCATCTTTGAAGCAGAGAGCAAGCCCTCACTACCAAATCCACTGATGCCTTAATTTTAGATTCTCCAGCCTCCACAACCATGCGTGATACATTTCTATTGTTTGTGAATTACTCACACTAAGATATTTTGTTACAGCATCCTAAAAAGATGACACCTTATTACCTACAAGAGAAAAGGATAAAATGATAAAACCTGATGTTGGTGAAACCACGGCAAATTACATACACTGACACATTGCCAGTGGAACTCTAAGTTAATTTATGTTTTCAGAAAGAGCACACAAGCCGGGCGTGGTGGCTCACGCCTTTAATCCCAGCACTCGGGAGGCTGAGGTAGGCGGAGCGTTGTGAGTTCGAGGCCGGCTTGGGCTACAATGTGAGCGCAAGGCCGGCGTGAGCTACATAGTGCGACCCTGCCTCAAAAAACCAGGGCCGGGAGTTTGGCTCAGTGGCTTAAGCGCCTGCCCTGGCAGGCGCAAGGCTGTGAGTTCAATCC
>RJWM01009791.1:0-21981 GCA_004363535.1 Dasyprocta punctata | reverse complement strand
CAACTTCCCAAGTGCTGGGATTACAGGCATGTGCCACCACGCCTGGCTAATAATTTTGAAAAATCAGAAACATCTCACAAAATCTTCCACCGAAATAGAGAAACAGCTAACAAGGTGTAATATAACACCATGATGCGCTTCATTTTTGCTATCCAAAATAAGTGAATGGGTTTATTCATGTGGAAGACTCACCAAGCTTTGTTCATCTAATTTGTGTTATTTTATTAAGATTATTGTTTAAAATGACAAACATCCAAGCAAGGTTCATGCAGTACATGAAATGTACATGAAATATGAAATGAAAAAGCTTAACACAAAATAGTAAGAACTCACTTATTGCAACTATAAAAATAAGCATATGTGTAAGCACTGACGAGGAATGGAAGTGAATTGTGATAATAACACATTTATGTTCATTTCCTTTTTAAAATACCAGCTTTATTGAGATACAATTTAAATATCACAAAGCACACCTTACTAAAGTGTATAATTCAATGACTTTCAGTACATCAAAAGTTTGCACAACCATTGCCAACATCTAATTTTAGGTCTTCATCACCCCAAAGAAAACCCCCATACCCATTAAGCAGTCACTCCAATGCCTCTTTCCACTCAGCCCTAGCAAATACTGCTCTATTTTCTGTCCCTGTGGATTTTCCTAGTTGGACAGTTCATACAGATGAAATGATATGTTACATGGTCTTTCTTTAGATGGCATAATGTTTTAAGGGTCATCCATGCTATAGGATGTATCAGTACTTCATTCCTTTCCATGGCTAAATAATATTGCATCATGAAGATAGACCATGTTTTGCCTAACTATTCACCAGGCGATGAACACTGGAGTTGTTTCAATTCTTTAACTATCATAAATAATGCTTCTATAATCCAAATATGAGTTTTGGGGTGCATATATGTCTTCGCTTCTCTGAGTTAGACATAAGAATGGAATTGCTGGGTTCTATGGTAGCGTTACATTTAATCATTTGAGTAAACCCTAGACTGCAAAGTAGCTGTCCCATTTTCCATCCTCAGCAGCAATGTAGAAGGGCTCCAGTGCCTTCCCACCCTCAACAATTCTTGCCTGCTTATATTATTGTTATCGCCATTTCAGTGGAAGGGAAGTGCTATCTCATTGTGGTTTCCACTTGCGTTTCTCTAATGGCTGATGACTCTGAGCATCTTTTCTGATGCCTCGTAGCCATCAGAAAAGATAGATGTCAGGGCCAGGAGTTTGGCTCAGTGGCTTAAGCGCCTGTCTGGCAGGCACAAGGTTGTGAGTTCGAGCCCCGGTGCTGCAAAAAAAAAAAAAAAAAAAAAAGAGAGAGAGAGAGAGAGATGTCCCTTCAGATCCTGTGCCTGTGCATTGATTGGGTTAGTTGCTTTTTATCGTTGCATGGAAAGTGTCCTTTATATACTTCAGATGCAGGCCCATAATTAGATATGTGATTTGCAAATATTTCCCCTCGTTCTGTGGGGGATCATGTTTCCTTCTTGATTGTGTCCTTTGCAGCATGAAGACTTGATGAAGCCCAATTTATTGACATTAATTTATTTCAATGTAGTTGTTTATATCTAATTAAATAAATATCAGTTTATGCAAAACATTTACAAGGGGATAATTACTGACTGGGATAGGGAACAGAAGCCTAGCGAGGTGTCCTGTATATTGCATTAAAGGTCATGCCTGAGCCACAAGTGCCTTTATGCTCTCAAGAGGGATATTTTATCAATTCATTCGACAAACATGCTCTGCTAACTACTAAATGTTAAATATTTTGCCAAAACTTGGGCTACAAAAATGAAAGTTCCTGCCTTCAAAGAGCTGACAAAGTAGAAGGAGAAAATGTGTAACCCCATAGTTGCAGCATTGGATATCATGATGAGAACGACATAAGAAGCTCAAGGAAGCTTTCAGATTATGGAGAACACATGTGGTCGGGGGTTTTCATAAATGCTACTTTGGCTGAAGACATTTTAAACCATGGGGAAAAACAACCACTGAATCAAAAAGAAAACCATAGCCACTGAGTAAACAATATTTAAAAGAATGCTGAAATAGAGGTGGGGGAGTGTTCCTAAATACTCTGTCTAAATTCCAGCAATACAGGGTGGTTTCCTTCCCCTGAAATATACACTCTCCCTTCTGAATTGTATATCTGAATTGGTACAGATAGTTACATATCATAATACTCCCTGCTGATGAGAAATAGCCAATCCTTTTAAAAATATTTCTTTTTTATTGTAAACTTAAGTTTACCCCTGGCACCACCTGAATTTTCACACCAAAAAAACCTCTCCTTGAATATGAGATAGTGAACTTCTGGGGCTTAATATTCACAAAATAAACAACAGACAGACTCCTGCTGTGTATCAGGCACTGTGAGAGATAAATAACTGTGTGAATAAGACAGGTGATCTCTCTGCCTTCTGAGATCACGGTCTACTGGAGGAGACAGAGACCTAATTGACGATTGCAATCCTGTATAATAGGGGAGGTACCGGCTATATGTGCATGAACATTTAGCCTGAACTGCAGGTTAATTTTAGATACTGCTGAATGTGATATCCAAGCCAGGAATTGAAAAACTGAAAAGGTGTTATCCATTTAAAGGTGAGACCCAGCAGGAAGATATTCCAGACAGAAAGAAAAGCATGTATAAATAAGAGAGAACATGAAGTCTTTGTGGAACTGAAGGATTAGGCCACCAGATGGAGAAGGGAAGACAGATGAAAGCTGCAGCAGAACAAGATCACTGGAGATCCTGTAGGCTATGACAACGGAGTGACATGATCTGTTTTCTATTTCAGTTTACCTAGCAAGTACTAGATTCTAAGAAAGATGATACCACCATGGAGGAGCAGCAAAGGAAAGAGAAAGAAATGGATGGATTTGAGAGGTTAAGCAGTAAAGTAAAAAAGACGGGTGATTAATTGGATGCAGTGGGGGGGGGAGACAGAGAGACATAGAGACAGAGACATACAGAGACAGACATCAAGTTGATGTCTACATGGGGACTAACAGCAAGCAGTGGCTCCAAGATATTTATGATCTCATCCCTGTCCTCAAAGAGCTATTCATCTAATGGGCAGAATTGTCAGCACTTAAATGTACATCTTTGTGTAAGTTTAAAAAGTTGTTCCCTCCAAAGGACGCTTAGGAAGGGGGATTTCAGTCCCTATTTGTCCCCTCAGTCTAGCACCATTATGCAGGGCACGACTAGATCAACTCTATTTGGCAGCCTTTCTGGCAAAGGAGAAAACCAAGCCATGAAAATTCAGGTTAGGAGAGATCGGCACTACATGTGCAAGAAGCCAGGGAAGGACTATAGGGCAGAGGTGGAAATTGAACCTGGCCTGAGGGGTGGGGAAGATTTTCACAGGTGGAGATGAGGATGGGAATGGGGGAGAAAGTGGAGCACTCTAGGCAGAAGGATTAATGTGAGCCAAAGGGCAGAGACAAGGAAAACTGGAAGCAAATTGGGAGAATAATTGTATTTCATTTGGCAGCAGTGGAGACTACAGAAGTGGATCTTTCCAGATGTTCTGCCACTGCAGAAGAAGGCCTCCTTTGGATCATGAGAACAGTTGACTGGATTACAAACACACAGGCATACACACACTCCCGCAAACACACTGCTATGGTTCAGATATGATTTGTCTTCCATGAGTTCATGTGTTGGAGGCTTGGTTCTCATGGTGGCAGGGTAGAGGTGACTTGTAAGAGATAGAGCTTACTGTGAGATCACATGGAGCACTGCCATAAACGGATGAAGGTATTTCTCAAGATACCACACTGTTAGTTCCCACAAGACCCTGGTTATAAAAGAAGCAAGCCTGGCCCCTGCCCTCGCTCTGATATCCAGTATTGCCATGTGATCTCTCCCTTGCACTCCTGCTGTGATGCCATATCCTGCTAGGCACTTGCCAAAGGTGAACTCAGTGGGTTCACTAGACTTTCAGCCTCCAAAGCTATGAGCTAAATAAACTTTATAAACTTACTGATCTTCAGGTATTTTGTTATAGTAACAAGGAAGACTAATAAACACACATTTCAATAAATCGCCTCATTAATTCTCCATTTTTCTTCTTTTCCATCCTTCCCTTCCAAAGTACTTCCTAGGAAGGTATGTATTGTATTCAGGACATAAAAAAAGGTTCAGTTCGATGACTAGCCTCAGGATAGATGAGTATAAGATAAAACTCTAAATATCCCAGACATGTTGTTGGCTAGAAGTTAGCAGGTAACAAGAAGACATTGGACTCTAGGAGGTAGAGAGATGCTACCCTGACCTTGGTCTTTTAAGACAGTTAGAATGGATTGAAGAACAGAGAGGTAGAAGATGACAAAACCAAATTGGTTTATTAAATTATATAGAAAACTAAAAGAGGAAACTATTTTCATAGACATGAGTCAGTTTATAATATGAGGGAAAAGTTACTTCCAGACAGACCCCAGTCAGACCAGTGAAGACACTTGTACTGCCATCAAGTGTAAATGTATTTGTTGATTATAGCTATGAAAAATGTTGCCATGAAAAACAGAATAAGGCCCCCAAGAGTCACCACTATGTGAGTCAGGGAGAATGCCTCTCTTCCCAGCCAGGTTTTTCTACTGAAGAGACAAGACAAAACACACTTTTCTTTCCTCAACTTCTATTCTTGGGAAATCTACTAAGTGTCCATTGATTTATGTGCACTTGCATTAAATCCTCAGGAAAATGTCTCTCTATTTTTCAGATGGAAAATAGGGCAGTTTCAGAGACAAGAAGGACTTTCCTCAACATCATTCCAGCAAGCAGGAGACAGAGCTTGGATTCAAACATCAAGCTGTCTGACCTCAAAGTCTGTGTTTATCTTACCATAGAATAATAATTTAAAGCCAAATTAATCAAAAAATGAGAAAAATTAAAAGTAACTGAATCAAGCCTTTAATGTTTTTATGCTCAAAGTCACAATTTTGCTATGCTTTTTTTTTTTTCAGAACACATCAGAAAAACGATTTCTGCAGTTGCCTAAGAATTTTCTAGTATGAGAGACTGGAGAATCATTAGGCCCACCCCTCTCTGGTAAAACATAGAGAGCCAACTTGCTGTTTCCAACAGCAATAATAGATCACCAAGTAGTTCTTAGATCTAAATTGTCTACTTACGGAAGAAAATAAGATGAAGTGAGATGTGTGTGTATGTGGTTCCCATATATCATGTGTCTTTCCTGTGCTCAGTAATTCAATTGATACTAGACCTAACCTTTCCATCCTTACCTATCCACCCACTTCCCCACCCACTTTCCACATAAGTCAGTTGAGAATTTCTACCACAGTGCAGGAGCTGTTACAGTTTGAAAGAGTCATTTGTGAGGAGAAAGTGTAGATAATTTTTTTAACTCTAAACTTTAATTTCACTACTGCATTTCCAAATTAACTTTTGACATCATCCATGACCTCAATGGAAGGAAACTTTGGCATCCCCCAAAGTGTTCCCAACCAACTACTTTGGTCTTAGAAACAACTTAAGCAAAATACTAGACAAAAGGATAAAAATGTAGACCAGTACACAGGCCTTATTCTCTATCTCTAAAAAGTGAAAAATAATGGAAACAGTTTAATGGACAAGTCTATATACTAAAAGTAACCTGACCCTCAGAATCTTTCTATTTTTGGAAATCCCATATCTGTTATAGAAAATAAGGTACATGTGTCTGGAAATTACTCTTTCCAGTAGAGCACTGATGCTATTTAGAATAATGATCCCTCTTTTGTTCTGGGTGCTGCTTTCAGTTAACAGAATATATATATATATATATATATATATATATATATATCATAAATAAATGAGTAACACTATGAAGATAATGTTGAGGAACTGAGGCTCAGAAAGGGTAACTGACATTCCAAAAGTCACACAACTAGCGAGCAGAACAGTGCTGAAAGTCTGGTATTTTAACTTTAGGTTATCTGTCCCTGCAAATCCCAGATGCCTGGGCATTTCCCCCCTCCTGCAAAGTTGGCCAATGTTTATGCAGCCATGAATTTGTAAGAAAAAATAACTCTTAATTTGTTTATCATATCTTTAAGCTCATGAGGGGCAGGAACTATGTCTCATGCTTCTTGGTATTTTTGGAAATTATTAGGCATTTTAAAAATTCATTCCTCAAATATTTTGTGATCAACTACTATTTCCAAGACTGAGGCAACAGTACCAACCAAGACACATAGACCCATCCTCGTGTAATTGATAATACAATAGAGAAGACAGGTAAACAACTTATTACTTAGCAAGGTACATTGCATGTTCTAGTAATAGTGTTTTCCATTTAATGAAGCTATTAGTGTATGTCAGACATTGAGCTAAGCTCTAGATAATAGCTCAGATAATACTCAAACCAACCCTTTGAGGAAGCATCTGTCACAATTCTCTCTCCAGAGGAAAAGACTAAGGCATAGAAAGGTGAAGTAATTTGCTCAAAGTCACACAGACAGCAAATAGGGTTATCAAGACTTGAGGATTGGTCGGGCGTGGTGGCACACACCTTTAATCCCAGTACTCGGGAGGCTGAGATAGGAGGAGCGTTGTGAGTTCGAGGCCAGCTTGGGCTACAACGCGAGTGCAAGGCCAGCCTGAGCTACACAGTGCGACCCTGCCTCAAAAAAAACCAGGGCCGGGAGTTTGGCTCAGTGACTTAAGCGCCTGTCTGACAGGTGTGAGGTTGTGAGTTCAATCCCCGGTGCTGGAAAAAAAAAAAAAGATTTGAGGATTGGTTTATGTGATTCTTAGCCACTATGGCACGCTGGCATAATTCTTTACTTTATATGTTGGATGAATAATAACCCTGAACAAAAATCATCCCTCTGTATTACTTATATGTGACTTACTGCAGACCCAAGACAGTCCCACAGTAAAAGGGAACTGGCCTAAAGGGTTTACCTCCACATTGCACCACTGCACCATGGTGACTATCTCAGTTACTTTTTGTCAATGGGACACGATACCCAACACCCACGATTTAAAGGAGAAGTTTGTTTTGGCTCACGGTTTCAGAGGTCTCAGTCCTTGCATGGTTTGCTGGTTCTAAGGCAGAAACATTAGGTGGAAGGACCTGGGCAGAAGAAAACTTATTAACCTGTGGCAGCTAGAGAGCAGAGAGAGAAGGGAAAAGGTAGGACAAACTCTTCTTTCCAACTCTTGCCCCCATTGATCCACCCTTTCCGATCAGGTCCTGCCTTCTAGAAGGACATTCAACTACTGGATTCATTAGTGTATGAATCCACTGATGAGTCCAGTGCCCCCATAATTCAGTCATCTTTAAACGCAGGAGGTTTTTGGAGGACATTCTAGATCTAAACCATAAAAGTAACGGCATTATTTAGCTTGTATCTCTACAACTGTATCATCCCAACAACTGAAGAAAAGCAAATTTCTTCCTCTCTCATCCACACATGTCCATCAACAATAGCCTATTATCAAAATCAAGGCTTGAATTTATGTTAATGTCATTACATAAATTTTAACAAATACACTCAGAACCCTAGTGTGGTCTCAGGATAAACACTTCAAAAATAGAATGTGTGTCACTTCTTAGTTCTCTTATTTCATATCCATGGTTCCATAAACATTGGCAAATATTTGACATAAATGTGATTTCTGTTGTATATCACAGTGAAATCAAGACCACTGAAACATGTGCAAAGAAAACAATTCTCAATTTACTTTAATTACCCAGAGACTGATTCGCAGTTGGCTAAGGCAAATGAACCACATACTATTTTCCATATTCAATTCATTTTAAAAGGAATCTCAAATTTTCCAATGAAAATGACTATTTGGAACAAGTAAAAGTCACATTAAAATCAGGGCAAAAACATGATGTCTTTTTTTTTTAATTTCCCATTATTCTACAGTAAAATATACAATAATATTAAAGATCATTTTTCAAAAAGAAAAATAAGCTCTTGAACCTGATCCCACAGTTTGAATGAAACTCTGTATATGTGTGTGTGGTTTTTTTTTTAAGCTCTATCCATATGTAATTATGTTCCCCCATAATTGCATTCATGGTGAACAGACAATGTGGTATTTTATTTTTACCACTTGACATCATACTATAAGTAGTTTTGGTATTGTTGTGTAGTCTTCTCCATTCTAACTTAATTTTTTTTTCACTGTTTGCTTTAATATTCCATGGAGCAAGGGAACCATATTTTATTTAACCTTCCCCTTGTTGTTAAACATGTTAGTTGTTCAGAATTGTAAATGATGAAGAAACAAACACCTCATTTATGGAAAGATTTTTCCCTCCGGTTTTGAATATTTTCTTGTGATAAATTCCCTGATGTGAACTTACTGGGTGAAAGTATATGAAATTTTTCATAGGTATAGAAGCAAATTGATTGTAATAGGGCAACTCTCTCATTTATCCTTCAAAATCTAGTTCAAAGTTCCTCTCCCTCTACTTCTTTCTCCTTGCATTCCAATCATAGTCAATTACTCCCTAGTGGAAGAACTCTACCTTGCTTTTACCTCATTAAGGCATTCACAGTGTGATATTAGTCAACACAGCTAATTTAAGCCATGGCTTCCTTGTTTGTAAAATAGGGATGGGATAATCATATTTAACTCACAGGGCTGTTGCAAGAATTAAATGGATAATGGATGTAAGGTCCTTAGTCTGGATAATGGATGTAAGGTCCTGTCATACAGTTGGTGCTTTAAAAAATGCAAACCAGTATTATGATAACATTATAGTGTAATCACGATCACCTGTCTACTTGACTGTGAGTACCTGAGAAGCTGGATTAAGTTTTGGTCATCTTTGTGTCCCCAACACATAGCACAATGCCTGGCACACAAAATGCATTCAGCTAAAACACTTATTGAATGGATGGATAAATCAATAAGTGAATCAAATGAGTTGAAAAAAATTTAGAATACCAGCGGCACTACTTGAAAATACCGTTTTTGCACAAACCCACCAGCATTGAATATTTAAGCTTAATATATACAAACAAAAGTAAAATTAGCTTTTAGCATACCCAAGGTTATCTCTCCCAACTAATGTGAAAGATAAATGATGCTTGGGAGGAAGTTTCAATTTTTACTCTATAGGAAAATATTGAGAATGCAGTGTAGCCACTAGCCACATATTGCTTTTTAAATTTAACTTTTATAAGGGTGTAGCTCAGTGGTAGAGGACTTACCCAGCATGTATGAGGCCCTGGGTTTAATCCCTAGGACCACAAGGGAAAGAAACTTAGTAATAATGAAATACAACTATGTTTGAAATTCACTTTCTCAGCCTCACTAGTTCAAATGTTCAATAAGTGTTCAATAAGTCCCATGTGCCTAATGGCTACCATGCTGAAAAATGCAAAAAGTTCTATTAGATAATGCTGATCTACAACCCAAAAGTAATTTGGTTTTGAAAAGCATTTTATGACTAAACTACACTAAAGCTTACTGGAAAAGTTGCATTTGATTTAAAATAATTTAAAACAATTACTATTCCCTGAACACTTGCCAGCTGTGAAGTGGCAAGAGTGGGTCGTGAAGATTGAGAAGTAGTCAAGTCAAGTCAGAATGACATTAAAATTTGCCATAGAGTTTCTCAAAAACTCAAACATAGAATTACCATATGACTCGGCATATATACCCAAAAAATTGAAAACAGCTACATAAGCAAATATATGTACACACATATTTGTAAACAGTACTGTTTACAATAGCCAGAAGGTAGAAATGGCCCAAATGCCCATCCTTAAATGAATGGATAAACAAAACTGAAGTATATTCATACAATAGAGGATTATTTAGCCATAAAGAGGATTGAAGTACTGTTGTGTGCTACAACTTGGATAAACCCTTCAAAGCATGCTGAATGGAAGAATCCAGGTTACATGTCACATGACTCCATTTATATGAAATGGAGCAGATCAATGGAACAGATAAATGTATAGACAAATCGGTGGTTACCAGGGGTTGGGGGAAGAAGAGAGGAGGGAAAAGGGAATCATTGCTTTTGATAGGGTTTCCTTTTGATGTAATGAAATTATTTTGAAACTACATATAGGTAATAAATCATGAATGTACTCAACACCACTGAATTATTCATTTTAAAATGATTAATTTTATGTTCTGTGAATTTCACTTCAATAAACAGAAATTGTTGTAGATGTCCTACAATGTAAAAATATAGTGCACAGATGAATGGTACTATTATTGCAAGTATAAAATGGACATGTTTCTTTTCCCGTTGGGATTTTATAGAACAGGAGAGTTTCAGACCGGGAAAGGCAGTCCTTGGAGGATATCTTGTCAACCACAGGGCTCTGTGGATAGTCTGTGGACATTAGCATGGCCCAGGGATCTAGCACAAGGCTCTGTGTGGGGTTGGACTGAGCTCCATCCATGGAACTGAGGAATTCTTACCTTCAGTCTTCTCTCCTTCCTGCACTAAACTCCCTTCAGACGCATGGTCTATGAGTTCTCTGCAATGGACAGTGTTCAGTACAAGTTGAATGGGAGCAGTGATTGGGAAATAAATGAACAGGAGTTCTCTGCCAAGGATCAGCTTTTAGCTATAACCAGGGAAGTCTGAGGATGGGACTGAACCTGGGAGAACTAGAGAGATCTTTTCTTGTTCTGGGTTCCTGATCCAAGGAACTGTTAGAATTTTGGATTAGAGGGCAATATCGAGATACTCTTGTCCTGTTTGACCCCTGTGGGAGCCAGATGCCTTAGTTCCATTGTTTTAATACAGTTCCCCAGAATATATTTTTCCTGGCAGTGCACTGCCTAGGCACTCATGTAGCTTTGAAGTTACTTCTTGCTCTGGTGGTGATTTCCTGAGTAACATTGGCAGGCCCTTTCACCTGTGTTTGCAGTTTCCTCATCTGCAAAAACATTGGTCTAAAAGACCTAGTTTTCATGACAAGCTGGTTTTCAGGATAAGCACCTGATTTTCAAGAGGTTAGTTTTCAGTACAAGTGCAACATTTAGTATGAATTTGTAGAAGCTAAACTGTTTCATCCTTTTCTCCAAGTCACTGCCTAAAAAATTGAAAAGGCTGAATAGAATATATGGCCATCAAAATTGAAGAAGAACGTTTTCTCTATAATTGAGGTACTTCCTTAATACTCCTATAGTTCTCTCCCTCAGGGAGATAACAGTATCCCTGCAAAGTAATTCTGTCTGTCCCTTGAGACCCAAACATGCTACTTCATCAACAGGTGGAGGGGCTCAGTTGTTCTCCAAGCAGTGGCTCAGTTTGCACTAAGCAGTCCAGACTTTCCTGTCCAGCCTCCCCTGTGACTAGCATGACCCTAACCGAGGAAAGACAAGCCTCAACCTCCAATTTGTGGGGTCAACAGGGGGCATCATTCAGCTTAAAGCTAGAACCACTGATGGCAGGGACAAAACATAGGACTGTGAGACTGAGCTCTTCTACTCTTTGGCTGGAAAGGGAAAGATGATTACAAGCTCCCACTCTGCTGGGGGGGAAATAAGACAGCTGCTGAGACTGACAAGCAGTTAGTAGAGCCAGAAGGCAGCTGCAATTCTGGTAAACATAGACAGGTTCTCTGGGAATACAAGTAAATTATGGAAGCTCAGAAAAATATCAACTTTGGAAAGCTGTTTTGAGCGTTGCTTGTATTCTCAGCAAAGTATAGTATTGCCTTTTTATTCTCCCTTAACATAAAGACATTTTTTAATAACCAAACTGTTATAGCTATATCTAAAGGAATCTCCCGGAGACATGTTCTGTCCATACAAGGGCAGACCATAAAAAGAGGAATGTAGGGGTCCTGAAGATCACAGCAGTCACAATGGAAGTAGGGGACCTTCAAGGGTAAAGAACCCCAGAGGGCAGAGTTAACCCCACTGGAACAGCCTTCTTTCGCTTCCCAGCAGACTTGTTTCAGCCTATTCTGCCTACTAAAACACTGGAGGGCTCTCTGCTGTGTTTTATTAAAATCCCCCTGCTGTCTGTCAGTGCCTAACTAACTTCTCTAACTACAAAATCCTCTATGAAGCCAAGAAAGGCATTATCTTCCTGTATGGAGTCCAGGTCAGACTTCTGTAGGTAAATCTCTGTCTCTCTCTCTCTGTCTCTCTGTCTCTCTCTCTCTCTGTCTCTGTCTCTGTCTCTCTCCTAATCTTCATTCATGAATTCATGAGCATGGGTATATTTCTTTAAATAAATAATCTTTGGGCCCATCATGTTGGGTCAGGGAGGTTCCAGCCAGAAGACAACTATCCTGCCTTCCTGGTGAGTGGCGCAACCGGCACGGACTCCAGGAAGAGAAAGATCTCCTGTGAGCCTACTAGGTGCAGGCTGAGAATCAAGGTCACCCTCCCCCCCATAAGCAACCTGCTGGTTCAGAGAGCCAGCCAAATTGATAGCAACTAAGGTACATAAAGCAACTAAGTGCTTTTATTGTTTGGTTGATTTTGCAGCCCTGGGGCAGGCAGTCTGAGTGTAGCTTGGGAAGATGACAGTATGCAATGTAGCAAATAAGTGGGATTCCTTTCTGTCTTGCCTTTGAGGCCCACTATTGTTCTCATTGTTTTGCTTTACTCTGATTAATTTTTTTGCTTTATTTCATATTCTGTTTTGATTGGTTTTATTCTGTTTTGTTTTTGGTTTGATTTCACTATATCTGATGGAATGGTCAACTATTGTGAAGATAACAAGACATACTATAGTAGCTATTGTTTTCTTAGTATCTTGCTTTGAAGTTCTGTACCAGTTCTACTGTTGTGTTTTGATTGACTTTGTCTTTATGTTCTGTTGGATTTTGCTATCTTTAAAATAAAATTTTTAAAAAAATATTCTTTGTCTTTAAATAGTTCCGTCCTAACTAGTTCAAGCATTTCAGACCTGTCCCCAATTGAAGTTCTCTCTTCCTGTCCACCAACCCCCCAAACATGTTCCCAGGCCTTGCCACCATGTAAACCTGTAATCTTTTATGCTAGTATCCATATTGGTTTATAAAACAGAGGTATGCAACACATTGGAAAGAAAAATGGCACCTGTCAAATACCAAACCCTATGAAATGCCTGTGCAATTTCACTTTTCACCTAGTAAATATCCAATTATTTTCCAGAATGGCTCTTTCCAGAATTCAAATCTGTTTCCATTAATATTAAAAGTTTAGAGGTCTGGGAGAACAGGAAGGGGCTGATTAAAGGCAGACTGGGTTCATTATCTGGTTAATCACAATCCAGTATTTCCCACCCCCCATGTACTGCTACCCCCAACACAATGTTCTGCCTGAGAAAATGTCACACAAAAATTCAGCAAATAAAAGCTTATCCTGTGACACCTCAAGGGTGGAGCTCTGATTTAGAGGGTTTGGGATGGGTATCATTATAAAGAAGTTTATTCCAGACCATTTCCGTTAGGAAAGAAAGCATCTTCCAAAGTATTGCCTCTCATTCTGTTGCACAGAGTGGATGCCCAGTAAGCTTGTTAGAGGCAGCCTCTGCTTGAATATTAATCGTATAACATTAAGAGTTGGAAGTACCCCCTCGGAGATCCCTTGCTTTTTTAGTAGATGGAAAAACTGAGACTGAGATGGGGGAAGGGGTTTACTGAAATTGCACATCCAGGTAGTGGTGTTAGTGGTAGAGCTGGGACCAAGACACACATGATTGCAGACGTTGCTGGTGTGTGGGAAAAGTGCCGAAAGGGCCTGAATTGAATGAATTGTAGTCATTTCTCAATCCACTACATCTCCATGGGCTACATGTTAATGACTCATCTCTTATTGCTCCCCAGAGAACTGTCTCAAAGGCACAGCCAAAATGGGTATTTTAATGCAAAGCACATTGAGAGGCCAGAAAGCAGAAGGAGGTGTCGTCTCAGGCCACTGGCTCCACTTGGCTGGGAAGAATTTACTTCAGGCCTTGGGACCCTGCTCCTTCAGATGCTCAAGGCATCAGAGCCAAGAGAAGGCTGGCAAAAGCCTGAACACTAAGTATGGAAGCACTCACCTCCCCTACCCCTGCACCCCCACTGTCTCTATACTGGGGATTGAGATTGATCCCTGGGCCTTTGCACTGAGCTAAATCCTCAGAATTCTTTCTTTCTTTCTTTCTTTCTTTCTTTCTTTCTTTCTTTCTTTCTTTCTTTCTTTCTTTCTTTCTTTCTTTCTTCTTTCCTTCTTTCTTTCTTTTTCTTTTTTTAGACAGGATCTCACTAATTCACTAAATTGCTCAGGCTGAACTCAAACTTAAAATTCTTCTGCTTCAGCCTCCCACAGTGTTGGGATCCCAGACATGTGACTCCAGGCCAGGCATTTCATTCCTTTTTAACGGTGAATAATATTTTATTGTCTTGAATACCATAATTTTGCTTATCCATTCACCATCAGTGGACCATTGTGTTGCTTCTACTTTCTGACAATTTATGAATAATGCTGCCATGTACATGGAAAACAGTCCCTGTTTTAATTTATTTAGGGCATATACCCAGAAGTACAATTGTAGGATCATATACTCAATCTATTTCAAATATTTTGAGGAATTGGCAATTATTTCCGAGTGGCTGTACCAGTTTATATTCCGACTATCAATGTACAAATTTTCCAAGTCCTTCACACCTTGCCAACCCTTGTTATTTTTTTGTCTATTTGACAATAGTGTATATGGAGTGGCATCTTATTGCAAATAACTGCCTGCGCTCCCCTATGGGTCTCATGGTCTTACCTTCACACTAATTATCCAAGTGTCTTTTCCTCTTAGAATCATCTCCAGACAAGTCAGCATATGATTGGAAAGATGATCCTCATGAGATTGTACTCGGAGAAAGCAACTCCCTCCACTGAACCCAGCCACACATTTGCACAGCCTTTTCATGTTAATGAGACAAGGTCTCCCTACCTAGATTCTAACCCAGTTTCCTCTCACCACACTGCAACATCCTCTTGGGTTTCCCTACTGCTTTCTCCTGCTACTTGGAGAAGTAACTATCTGTCTTGCATCCAGCCAGCAGATGGTTGCTGGCTAGACACATCCTAACTGCCAAATGGGAGCCTCCAAACATCCTAAGGGAGCTAATGAAATTCAGATGCATAGGCCTCCTCAGACCCATCTATCACTTCTTCCCAGCCATTGTCCCACAAGGAATAGTCGGATCTGGGCTCCTGCAAGGATTCTTCCTTCATCTACTGGTCAAGAGACTTCCTGTGGGAATCATTTTCATCTCTCCACTCAAACAGCTGTGTGAAAATTTCCTGGGGAGATGGAGTAAAGATAGAGAAAAAGAAATAACAACATATAATATTGTTTCTTGGGCTATGGGACAATCAGTAGATTAAGGCCACAGCCTACTTTTCATTTGGGATGCTACCCACATTGCCAATGTGAAGGAATGAGATTAGAAACAGGACAAAGCCCAGCAACAGCAAAAACACAGTGCCAGTCTCTCTTCCCCCCACCCATGCTCTAAATCCTACCCCATTCACTAAGGGTGTTAACTACCTTGCTATACGTGATCTTCCCAGTCAGGACCACTTCTCTCCTCCACATCAACTTCCTCTGGCAATGTGCCTGTATGCACACACACATATATGCACCTCATTCTTGAGCACACAGAGGTGTTATCTTAGCTGAGACTGCCGAAACGAAATACCAAAGACTTAAACACAGAAATTTATTTACTCAGTTCTGGAGAGTGGGAAATCCGAGATCAAGTTTCCAGCAGGATTGATTTCTGGTTCGAGCTCACTTTCTGGGTTGTAAAAGGTAACCTTCTTGCTGTGTCTTTACGTGGAAGGATGGCGGTCCTTCTATCCTCTTTCTCTTTTGTAAGGTTTCTTTCTCTTGTCTTTCCTCTTTCATAAAGGTACATCCTATTGTATTTGGGACCCATACTTATGACTTCTTTTAACCTTAACTACCTCCTGAAAGGAGAATTTCTCCAGATATAGTCACAGTGTTGATTAATACTTCAAGATAGGAATTTTGCAGGAAGAGGGAGACAAAATTCAGTTCATAGCATTTGTTAAAGGTAACCAGAACCAGACAATGGTTAAAGATGTTAAAGTGCTTTTATTTAAGAACTATCACAATGGAGAAAAATATGTCTCAGTGTAGAGTTGGGTTAACTTCTGCATATAGGAGTCATGGGTCTTTATAGCCAAGGAGCAGAATAGGGTAGTCAGCGAAAGAAAAATTACTAAGAAGAGACAAGAAAGGAAGGGGGATTCTTGGTATGTCAGTTTAGCTGGATTTGGGAGCATGGTGCTGGGGCTCAAATCCGGGGTCTCACATAGTCTAGGCAAGGTCTCTAGCATTGAGCTACGCACCTAACCCTTAGCAGGATTCTTGCTAAAGGCAGGCCATGGTGATGCATTGTCAAGAGTAGGAGATGGTTGCTAAACTGACTTAGCATGGTTCTGCTTAAACTGAAAATTCAGCAAGGATGGGGACAGAGAGCAAAGATGAGGCTTTATCAAAAAGAAGACTCAGAGGGCTTGGGTAAAGTTTAATTAAGGAGAGAGTCTTAACCTCCTGGACCCATGAACTAAATTCATGTCCTTCTCATATGCAAAATGCGTTCATCTTATCCTAACAATCCCAAAACCTTAACTCTTACAGTATCAGCTCTAAAGCCTAATGGCCAAATTTTCATTTAAATATTGTCAAAATCAGGTATGTGTAAGACTTGAGTTATGACTCATCCTGAGGCTAAATTTCTCTCCAGCTATGAACCTGTGAATGTGGACATGTTATGTGTTTTCAAAATACAATGGCATTGCAAGCATAGGGTAAAGATTCCAACCCCAAATGGGAAAAATCAAAAGGAAAGAAAAGAGGTAATGGGTCCCAAGCAAGTCTAAAATCTAACAAGGCAAATGCCAGTAGATCTTAAACATCAACCATAATCTTCTTTAGTTTAATATTGTGACCTCCATGCTGACTTGGGCAACAGCATCACCCCATGACTCCTTGAGAAACCTGGCCCCTTGGCTGTCGGCAAAGGTCTTGCCCACACAACTCTCTGTGAGGGCTGCCCTGCCCTTGAGGCACTAGGTAGGGTCATCTTGTCTCTGAGACTGGATTGTTGATAGTCCTCGTCTTTGAAATCAAGAAAGAAGCAATCTTTCACCCTGGGCCTGTGGTGGGAATGTCAGCCCTGATTATCTCTGAATTGTCTTCTTGAAGAATAGCTCACTTTGTAGCTGCACACCTTGATGGTCTTGTCCTGAGACTCCAAGAACTCCAAAAGTCTTCTTTCATTCAATCCAGCTTTCTCTGTCGTTTTTAGTTCAAACTGGCAGTGTCTTTGTGGGTATAACCTCACTTCTATTCTTGCTTTCTGCTGAGATGGCTGATTAAACCATGTGTCTCACCCACAATCTTTTTACTAAATGGTTGTTTAGCTATAGTCTTCGTGTTAGAACAAGCTTACAATTTTTTGCAGTATGGGTAAACTATGAAATTTGCGAACCTTTTAGTTCTGACCTTTTTTTTTTTTTTTTTTTTTGCTTAGCAATTCCTTCTTCAATTAATTTCTGTATTCTTGCATTTTACTCTAAATAACCAGGAGAATCCAAATCAATACCTCAATACTTTCCCAAGACATCTCTTTAGCTCAATATCTAATTTTATCATTTGTGAGTTCTACTTTTCCACAAAATACCAGAATATATTTCAGCGAAGTTTTTTGCCACTTGATAACAAAGATCACCTTTACTCTAGTGAATTTGTTTCTCATGTCTATCTAATTTGTCCATATTTCTAGGATGTACCTCAAAACTCCAGTCTCTACCCATTACCCATGTCCAAAGCCATTTCTACACTTTGGGTATCTTTTCACAGCAGTGCTCCACTTCTCAGTACCCAAATCTTAGTCTGCTTGGGTTGCTAAATCACAACACCATAAAATGGAGACTTTCACTCCACATATTGATTTTCTCACAGTTTTGGAGGCTGGAGAGTCCAAGGCCAAGGTTCTAGCAAGATTCGTTTTCTGGTGAAGACCTTTTTCCTGTTTTACAGATGACTTCCTTCTCACTGTTTTCACATCAGACAAAGAAAGAGACAGAGACAGAGAGAGACAGAAAGAGAGGGAGAGGGAGAGAGAAGGGAAAGGAAGGGAAGGGAGGGGAAGGAGGAAGGAGGAGGAGGAGAGAGAGGGAGAGAGAGAGAGAGAGAGAGACAGTGATAGAGAGAGGTCTTCCTCTTCTTATAAGAACAGAATCCTGTAAGATTAGGGCTCCCCCCTTACAAACTCATTTAACCTTAATTACCTCCTAAAAACTCTATCCCGTGGATCATCACATCATAGGTTATGGATTCAGCATGTGAATTTTGAGAGCATGCAATTCAGCCCATAGAGCATGTTGATTTGGCTTCTCCCTCAGTGCCTTGTAGTGGCTGCAGATGGGTAGCCTCTACTGTACTCATTTAACAGTATCAGAACATCTCAAAGACTGCTTGGAGCACAAGACCCCAGTAGTCCAAAAATGATTCCTGACACGTAAGCATCACCATGATTTCTGAGCCTCATGGACTCGCTCTAACAACTGAGAGGTCCTGGGCAAGAATATAAACAGTGGCTTGAAAACTATATGCCAAATGATCAAAAATTGAAGTGAAGACAATAAACTGTCATATAAAATATTTTCACTCCTATTTTGAGTAAGCCTTTATAAAAGTAAAATCAATAAACACATGTAAAGTAATGGTTTAATGCTACTGAAAGTCAGCACAATATCAAAGATGACTGAATTCAATTATAATTGTGCGTGTCTGTGCGTTCTTTTAATGGCACAGCAATATTGGATGAGTAATAGCATGAAGACATACATAATTGAGGAGTTATTTTGTACTTATTCTATAGAAATTATTTTTGTTGTCTTCTTTCCAGCAGAAACAGATTGTTATATGTTGCTCTAGTCAATTTTCATATGCCTTGTAGCACTGTCAATTATGATCTAAAACAAAGATTAGAAAATTTTCTCAGTCAAGAGCTACATAGTACAATTTTGAGGCCTTGCAGTTCATATCGTCTCCATTTTGACTGTTTATCTCTGCCATTGTAGCACAAAAACTGTGATAGACAATATGTAAACAAGTGGGTATAGCTGTGTTCCAATAAAACTTTATTTACAGAAACAGTTTGCCTACTTGGGAGCTATAATTTTCAAAACCCCAATCTAGAGGATCAAAAAGGAAAATGCAGAGTGACATCAGCAAAATAGTGGACTAGCAAATCCCAGTCTTTGTTACCCCATAAAACAATAACTTAAAAACTATCCACCAATGAAAATAGCTCCAGAAAGGCTCAGGAGTACAATTAAGGAGGTACAGCGACCCTGGAGATCAAAATTAAACTGAGACTGACCACATAGAAAAACACAGAAAGCATTTACCTGTGTTGTCCCAACTCCCAGCTGCACAAAATTCATTGCAAAGGGAGAATCCCTCTCAGCTGCAACCATTCCCTGATGGGGAGAAGAGAAAAAAAAAACAGCATATTACTACCACCGCAAATACCCACCAATTTGCCTCCAAGGATTTCCTCAGTCTTTGCTGATACTGATCCATGCTTACTGAGCTACTGGGAGTTCACACTAATATATCCTGTCAGAGCAGAAACTATTTCTAAACCTCACCTTCCACCCTTCAACCTTCATACCACTGTGCAAGAAAATGTGCACTGAACCCAGTGCTGTCAACAGTGCATATATGCTTGTGTTCTTGTCTTACAAAAATGCTTAGAGGACTCCAATTAAAATAAAATCACACAAACAGGAAGATGAAGGCAAACAAAAATATTAATCTTGTTAGCAAAAGAAAGCATATAGACAAATACAGAATGACATAACATTGTGATGGTATCATATGAAATGTTTTAATAAAGTTACAAGATAAAAATCAGTTCATGGTATTGGGAACTGAACGTAGGAATCTGTGCATGCTGGTCAATACCTCTGCCACTGGGCTATATCACAATTCCTGAGTTGAAACTATATTACAAAGCTACTGTGATAAAATCAACATGGTACTGGAATAAAAACAGACCTGAAGATCAATGGAATAGATTAGAAGATATAGCCACAGCTTCAAACACACTCAGCCACCTTATTTTGACAAAAGGGCCAAACATGTACATTGGGAGAAAGCCTGTTTAACAAATGGTGCTGGAAAAACTGGCTTTCCATATGCCATAAACTAAAACTAGATCCATGTCTATCACCATGCACTAAAATAAAGTCAAAATGGATCAAAGATCTGAATATTAAAACAGACACACTAAATTTGCTAGAAGACAAAATAGGTAAAAATCTTGATGACATAAGAGTAGGCAGAGTTCATGAACAAAAATCAGACTGCATGGGAAATACTTCCCAGAATCAACAACTGGGACTTCATCTTATTAAAAAGTTTTTGCATGTCAAAGGAAATCTCCAACAGAGTGAAAAGAAAACCCATGAACTGAGAAAATATCTTAGCCAGTTGTCCCTCAGACAAGGGACTTCTATCTAAAACATATAAAGAATTAAAAGAAATCAGGCCCCTAAAATTCAAGAACCCAATCCAAAAATGGACATCTGAGATGAATACACACTTCTCAGAGAAAGAAATACAAATGGCAAATAAATATATGAAAAAATGTTTAACATCCATGGTCATTCGGGAAATGCAAATTAAAACAATGCTGAGATTCCATCTCACCCCAGAAAGAAGGGCCAAGATTAAAAAATGAACCAATAACATATGCTGGAGAGGCTGTGGCAAAAAAGGAACTCTTCTCCACTGTTGGTGGGAGTGTAGACTGGTGCGACCACTGTGGAAATCAGTGTGAAGATTCCTAAAGAATCTAGGATTAGATATCCCATTAGACCCAGTTATCCTGCTTCTGGGCATTTTCCCAGAAGAATTGAAAACATCATACCACAGTGATTTTTGTGCACCCATGTTTATAGCAACCAAATTTGTAATAGCCAAATCTTGGAAACAACCCAAGTGCCCATCAATCAAGGAATGGATAAAAAAGATGTGGTATTTTTATACAATGGAGTACTACTCAGCTATCAAGAAAGATTGCATCAAGACTTTTATAAGCAAGTGGACACGACTTGAGACCATACTCATAAGTGAAATAAATGAAACTCACATGTGTAAATACTGTATTGTCTCCCTAGTGTAAGAAACTGAAACAGTATATGCAATCCAGAATGTACAAAAAATACTGTGTAAGGGTAAGAAACTGCTCAAAGAGCAAAAGTAATTGGGAAAGGGGAAAGGAGGAAAGAAGGAAGGGAAAAGGAAAAAGACATAAACTTGTATATATGTATATGTAAGATAGCTAAAATGACTATACTACTAAATGTATTAGCTATTGAAAAAGAACAGTTAATACTCCTTTGATTTGATCAATTTTACATGTCTATATCTGTTGACCTAAACAACCCTTTTGAAGGTAACGACATGCAATATTGCAACCATTGTCAAATTCCTATCATTTTGTTTTGCAAACCTATAATCCTACTGTTTTGGATTTGTTGTTGTTTGTTTTTCTCTTTTGCTTTTTGTCTTTTTTTTCTGTGTCTTTTTTCTCTTAAATTAAAAAAATCAGTTCATGGATATGTTACACATAAAGAGTAATGCTGACTTAATGCTGTAATAGATGCATAAAAGATGAAAAGAAAAGAATAAAAGCAAATAACTGCAAAAAAGAATCACTAAGAAACAAAATAATACAGCAAAAAGGGACGAAACAATTGCAAAACAGCATAGAACAACAAAATGGCAATATTAATTCCTTACCTGTTGTTGACTACTTTAAATGTAAATGGAGGCCCAGGGACCTGCAGTCATCTGGGAACCCTCAATAAAGCCCATAGGGATTGGGACTCTGTGCCCAATGACCCACAGTCATCTGGGAACTATTGGTGAGTCCCACAGGGACTGGGAAGCTGTGCCCACTGACCAGCACTCATCTGGGAACCTTCAGAAAGGCCCATGGGG